>QDHC01005891.1:129102-142979 GCA_013186455.1 Papilio dardanus tibullus | reverse complement strand
TTTGTATTACTTACTTCTTCAAATTTATTTTATAAAGGTTTTACGCGGACGAAGTCGCGGGCGTCCGCTAGTAACATATATAACTATATATTAAACTTTCGTGATTTTTACTAACATATTGTTCGTAAGAAACGGGATTCTTAACACGAATTAGCTGATTAAGCTCCCGATATTTCGACACAGTTGATGAAACAGGTTATGATGTCTCGCTTAAAATATAACAAAAATAGTCGTTTCGTTTTAAAAAAATATTCATGAAATTTTTATTGAATTAGAATCGACTATGCGAAAGAATTTGTTGAGAAAGTGGAAATTAGCATTTTGCTCGTAAAAAATTTAAACGTTCTCAAGAGATTACAGTCGTCGAAGTGTTTTTCATTAGCAGTAAAACAAGTTTATTTCTTAATATTTTATTAAATTGTGTTTGTTTTGGGACACTTGAAATATTAAAATGGGACTATGAAATGTACATGTTTATTTTAGTAGACAGACGTATGTTGTTTTTGCAAATTAAATTGCGCTATTCAAAGCCACAATATTGGTAATTCATAGTATTACCGTAGCTACCTAAACGATATTGTTATCTCATTTGTTTTAAAGTGCATAAGAGGGGTGGCGAAAGATTTTTCGACTAGTGTCGCCTGTGGAAACTCATTTTAATAAACTCTACCTTGCTTTAAATATGTCAAAGTATATTACCTACTTTACAAACATTTTTAAAGTCGTTTGTAAATAGTGTAGGAAAACTAGTTTACTCAAAACGTACATTTGTAGTACTCGGAACTTTTACGTGGCTACATGTTAAAAGTTATAAACAGTTCTTTAAACTTTGTTCCAGTTTTGTTACATTATTGCAACACGACATTCAAACGAGAGGATACCTTTCATTACTTTGACATTACACGACTTTCTTCATATTCATTAAACAAAAAAAAAATAAAGAACAGCATTCTTCTTATCCTTCGGCTTCATTAGACCGATATCACGCAAAACACGATCTTACGCCGAAGCAAAATCTCCATTTTTACCGCGAATTCGGTCTAATGAAGCCATAGAGTTATAACCTAAAAAAAACTCAAGAGGAACTCTGCAACGTGGTATTTAGTGTCGTAGATGGCGCTGGTGCGTCGCAATCCTGCATCAATGTAGGTAAACGACCGCGTTTAAAGGAACCACTTTCATGCGACATTCTGTTAAAACGACTTGTGTATGACAGTGCTTACGCGGCAGCCAACTTCGCCTTATAAATTTAAAATGCGAAATCTCGGAAGTGTTACTTCTGTGTAGAAAGGTAATGCAAACATTAAAGTGCCACTTGGAGCTCGCAAAGTATAAGGAAATATAAACTTCGTCGGTCTTAGCCACTCAGGATAACTGCGAAGAAATGAAATTCTACTACTTGCGGATTATTAAATGGAAGTTGCCTGAGGCAAGTACCCCGCTACCATATATGCAAAGTGTGCAATGCACACCGGACGCCATCCTTCAGGGGCAGCAAAGCCAAGAGCCTAAAAAAAATGATGAAAAAAAAACAAAAAAAGTTCAGTTCTTTGCTTTATTTCCCGTACAAAGAAAAATAATTAAAAATGATTAAGGGTCGCCAAAATCCTTTTTTACACATAGACGCCAGTAGCCCGTAAGGGGGCCATGGCCTAAGGTATTTTGGTAGGCGTAAAAAATAATATTGAGCAAGCTAATCAATAAGTACATAGCAAACTGTTTAATTTCTATAACAATCTGAGAAAGATTATAAGTCAATGCTTAAAAAACTATCAAGACGTTTAGAGGCCGACACAAGTAGGAAAAATATGCACTAGGTAAAACTCGCCTAAGTTCATGTCGTCATAAAGGGTCAATTTCCAGTAACTAGTTTATTGCATTGTATGAAGTCAGGCGATACATTTTAATTAGGTAGAGTTGAGAACCACATCGCTACGTCGACGTCGCTACGTCGCGTTGCTACATCGCTGCTTCTCGACAAAGGCCCTTGTTATTTCCGCGCTCGAGGCCGCTCGCTACTAGTCTGCAGTCTTTGCCTTCACCTGTCTGTAAATAAAACATTCTGTAAATCAATAATCCCAATTATTACGCTTGTTTGTTACATAAAATAACAATATTTAAGATATTAAACAAATACTCAAATCTTTCGATACTACTAGAAAATTATGTAATTTTCTTTTTGACATAATCACGCGTATCTTTATCCTTACATAGTATAAAACAATAACGCTTTTTTATACTTGTCCCTATATATGCGGTCTTTTTATAGATAGAGTGATTCATAAGGAAGGTTTTCATGTATAATACATTCACAATATAGTAGAGTAACACTGATCATTTAGAGGTTTTTAATATGATGTCGTAAATTAACACACTTTTAGCGCTTACATTGCAAACGCTGCAGTATTTAGTATCAGCATTATACCGATTTGCACCCGTGCGAAGCCGGGGCGGGTCGCTAGTGATAGTATAAAGCCAGTGCTGGGTTGTTTTAATTTTATTGTACTTTTTAATCTCTTTTTGATTTTTTTTATCCAATGAAAGAAAACTTTTGCTTAAGTTTTTTCGGATTTAAATGCGCGACTTCTAAGAGGATCACGTTTTTAGAACTTTGCGTTCGTTCGAAATAAACAAATTTGAATAACAAATTCTATCTAAGCAAACGCAATGCCAGACGCAGAAACACGTTCGCGAACAAATTACAACAAATATTTTAATCACGTTTCAGTTTCAGAATTAAGACTGTTTCAAACAAGTTTATCTTTTCAAAACGGATAAGGCGCAATTAAATTAATGTTTAACGTCGATCATTACCATAAATACAACATAACATACAGCGTGTCCCAAAAATCAACGGTAAACCACTGCCAGTGCAACATCAGATCGGTAACTACATAGGGAAAATTTATTAAAAATCTAACTCTTTTAGTTTTAAAGTTATGTTAACTTATGAATTTTGGGACACGCTGTATAACTCTTCCCATTATTCGACTATTCTCGTGAACCATATCCTAACACAAGCTTTTTCAAGCTTATTTGGAATGGTTAAAGGAAATATTAGTAAATTCACAAAAATCTACTAATCTTTTAAAAGAAACAAAAAACTCTACTTACAAATAATAATTTAATCATCGTAATAAACAAGACAAGATTTAGACAACATACTTGTCTAAAGAAGCTTTAGAAATAACATTAGTTTCAATTACTTTCTATATATTATAAAGAGAAAAGATTTGTATTTTCGTATGTACTGAAATAACTCAAGAACTACTGGGCCGATTTCAAAAATTCTTACACCGTAAGAAAGCTTCATTATCCTCGAGTATAGGTAATAGGTTGTATTTTTTACATTTCACGTGCACGAAGTCGTGAATAATACTAGTAACAAATATATTTTTTTCTGTCCCCTTTCGAATCCTCTAGGAAGGCTATTTAAATAAGTAATTCATCATTACTGTGTTTTTTTAGGTATACTATATGCATCAAATGTAGCATATAATTTTCCGACAACGTTGCAAGCAGGCAGCGGAGCGAGGCCAAACATACAAGCCTGGCACGGCGGCTGCGGCCGGCGCAGGTGTTAACAACCTTCAACCACATTATTTATTAATTAAACCTACGGCACGGGACTTGTCACCTATTATGTACTAGTAGGTGACAACTATGTACATATTTTAATTCTAGTAAAATTGCCACTAACATTGAATACTAGTTATTAGAGTACATTGGAAACTATATTTTTTGAAATATTTAACTTTTCCATTAAATTTCTCAATCACTGTACTATTAAACAGTAAACCAATTTATTGAAAAATGTCCACATGTCCCGGAACACCGCCTGAAAGCTCGTTTAGTTCAAAACCTTGTATTTGACAGCAGCAATTATTATTTTAAACATTTAAAAGTAAAACTGAAAACTCAATTTAGAATTTCTTTTGTTTAAAATTCAGCTAAAGTAATCACTTTAAAATATAGTTTCAATTAAAATAATTCACTAACTGCCATTTATAGTCGTTGAGGTCTCTCTTAGTGTAGATTTATAATCATATACATTGACTCAGTGACCAATTGATGACTTTAGGGTTGGCAATAAATCTTTTTATCCCTAATTCTCCAGATTGCCTAAGAGATATGTCATAAAATTTTGTAAGGACATTTACCATTCGCACGTCTCGTCGATTCTATGTACCCACATCAAAGCCTTAACAGCAAGCAAACAGACTCTGGCGTGTAAGGCAAGGATTTTGCGGACTTGCTTAAACTGAGCATTGCGCACTTCTACCGTACGTGACAAACCTCGCAAATATTCAGCACAATCGACGGACACGCACTCGACTGATGTGAGCACATCCTTAACACAATCCTTATCTTAAATATAAACTTACATTTTTATTATATTTTAAATTATTCTTAGATTTTATCAAGCTCGAAAAATTTAACATGTTGAACAATTTCCTACGCCAAGAAATGTTCCTTTTTATTCAATTTAGTATAAGTAAGTTTACTATTACGATTAACTTAAAGTACATTTACAATATATAAAATTTAACTTTCGTAAAACGTATCTGATATTGTAATAAAATGTTCCTATTGACGTTTCATGATATCTAATAAGAGAGGAAAATATTGTGCCTCCGAGTAACATAAAATATTATCGCACGAAAAGGTCTTTTATGTAATATGTATGTACCTTATAAGAGTATGTATTTATTACGCACGGTTGGTATTTGGTAACAATTGGAAGTTTTCCTTGGTAGAATTTGTTACGAATTGGTATTATTCGCCAACAATTTAAATTATTTTCGTTACAATCATAGGTATATTGTTGTTATAAATACCAAAGACAAAACTTCTTGCCATTCTAAAATGTTTACGATCAACTCACTCTACATGAAGCATGAAAAAGAGTTAACAATATTATTACATCTAACATTTTTAGAAATTTTCAAACCACAGACTCTCTACATTCAGTTCAGCCAACGTGCCAGTAGTAAAATGTCCGTGGGACAGCACAGCTAGCCTTTATACATTTATGAGTTGCGGACGTCTGTTGAGTCGCATTATGCGTTTGTTCCACATTCAAACCATCCCGAACTTGCTACCATCTTTGAACTTTTCGTCAAGTTTAATTACAATAACAGTGGTAGAGCCCGCTTTAACATCATCGCACGAATTGTCCGGCTCGCCCGCTGACATACCACTACCAAACAGAAGGCAGACGTGAAATGGAAGCTATTTCGTGTTTCGAGTGACGAGTGTGGTGCCGGAGGCGTAATTTTAGTCCACTTTCTCTTCCTATCATTTCTTTATGGGGAAACGATGGGAAAGGGAAGTGGATTGGCGGGGGAGGGGATGCATAGGAATAGGATCCTCTTGCTGTGCGTCTCCTCCTCTGTAAATTAAGGGTAGGCACCAGGCTTCGGATTTTTCATCGAATCCTAGTGGCCACTTGCTCGTTTACCACATTGTATTATAAAAAAAAATACTTTCAGTAAAGTAAGTAAAATACTTTGTACCGGCGTTAAACTTTGATGTGTTTTCAATCAACATTTTCCTTACTAGCTTTTTGTAATCTTTGACAATCTACCATTTAAGCCATAGATTACGAGTATTTTAATTTCTTTTAATTCTAATTCGAAGAAATTAAAAGCAAGAAGCAAGGTAATATAAAGCTTTCTAATGAACAAACACGGGTACTCTACCGCCGGTGCTATTTGTCTTAGCGCTCACAATCAGCTGGATTAGAGAACAGGATGGGACGGGACGGGTCGGGTCCGATCGGGATGGGATGGGACGGGGCGACTCCTAAAATGCACTAGATTCAGACAAATTGCCGGATCAACGTTTGCTCTCGGTAAATATATACGTCGTTAATGCTATTTTCATCCCTAATGCTTATTCACTTGACAGTATCTAAATTGGCCCATTTATTACCAAATGTACGCAAACACATTTTCGGAATTGGATTTTTGTTTCTGGCTTTATCACTTGTAGTCTAACCTTAAATTTAATTTTGATACGTTGTTAAAAAGATTATTAGGAATCTATAAGAATTATTAAGAATAACTAATGAACACAAAATGTCGTCTCAACAGCCCTCAATTTGATATTTATTACGTGGAGTAAGACAAGTATCACGTAAATTCCACTTATTATTAAATCCCACTTAAAGGGGTAGAGACTTTCAGAGCTCTCCAATAAAGTGTATTACATTTACTCAGCGACGCGTAAAGATCTTCAGACAATTTCAACAAATTACTTTATATTTTTTCCTGTATATCAAGTTAAAATGATGCTCTCATCACACAAAAATAGACTTTACTTATGCATTTTATTTTTTTTATAACGATTTCGTATGTACAGGGAAACTTGGATAAATGAGACATATATCGCGGTCCTTGGACTCTCGATGCATGGATGGACTTTATCCAGGTTCGACTGTATTTCATCAATGTTTTATTACGCATAAGTTTTCAAAAACACTTATAAACAACGCGGCTGCGATATGAGGGAACAAATAAAAGTTGTTCAATATCGCTTCAGCCGCCCTCTGCCGGCAGCCGGCCCACCTGAGCTCACTCCCACAGAGAACAAACTCCAAACTGATCTCATTCCAAGTCGCGATATCATTTCTTACCAAACAATATTTATTGAAACAGAAAAAAAGTATTAAATTAACTTCTCTTCCTCCGTTGATGAAATTCATTTTAGTATAGAATATAAAAATACTTATCAATACAAACAAATATTTTTTTATTTTTTCAAAAACCAAAACAGTTTTCTACTATTCTTCTATTTTTTACTGGTGGAAGCTATCGTACCATTTAATTTTCTTTTATAAAGAAATCATAATAACAAACATTATAAAAACAACAATTTAGTTTCGTTCGTAACAATGAAATAACAAACATCATAGTTTGTATAGAGTTTGTAAGTTTAACAAGCGCGTGGTGGCGCCACCGGCGTATTATAAACTGACGACTAACTCTCAAGTTCATTATTGTCGATCAATTATTTACCACAATGTCGCACTGAACGAGAACTACACCTCGAAGAACGAACGGAATAATAAATCATTCACCTCTATAACTTCTGTAGTAGAGTTTAACTTTTGCTCAGACTATTATCAGCGAGCCTGTTTACTTAAACGGTTTTAATGTACAGTCAAACTTGGATAAGCGATAAACCTCTATAAGCAAGAGTCATTCTCTGGTCCCGACGAGCTACCTCCATATGCGAGAAACTCGGATCAGAGATAAACAGAGATAATCAGAGATAACAAGATCAATTTTCATCTGTATTTGCGACTTTTGCGAATAAGTAAACGAAATATTAAATCCGTGAAATATATCTTAAAACAATACTGGCTGTCGTCCGCGACTCCATCCGCAGGGAATTAAAAAACCTGCCTGTCTCCGACCTATGTTTTACATCTTTACATTTCGTCAAGGTTCGGTCAGCAGTCCTGTAGATTCTAATCTAACAAACATCCTTCCATGATCCATCCAGCTAAACATTCGTAATTATAATATTAGTGCTCGTATGATATTCATAATCATTAGATATTTTTGTATGAAAAAGAAAATGTATTTGTGTCGATTTTTACTTATATGTGAGTGTTAGATCGAACGTATAATATCCCAATAAATTGCACTTTATCAAGACGTTCCATCGAAAAAACGACATATTACGAGTGCTAGGTATTTCTTATAAGAGATATCTACGATAAGTTTACTGGGAAACGTATATTTTGTTTCTCTTTGAAATAGAAAATATATATCCAAGTCTTTGTACATTCGATGTTTCATTGAAGACGGCCTTTGTGTTGTTATAATAAAAATCATACGTCGTTTGAGAAGCCACTTACAGCTCATGAGAGTTTCATCTGTTCAACGAACACAATGAAATATAAACAATTGTTATACATTTTTCATATATCATATTAACCTACTTCAACGAAATTGATCATCTTGTTGAATTCTGGTTTTCATATAAATTGCGAGCAAATGTTCTGTGCTGAGAAATAAATATAAAACACTATATTAGAGAGCGCTGGGAGAAGCTAGAAAATAATAAAATAGGATTACTTTATCTTTTCCAGCAGCAATATGACGCTTTTTTATTAGAACCCGGTTCACTAAGTAACACATATATTCCACTTATTGAATAGCGAGCCTGTACTCAGGCACTACAACGAAGCCTCTTTATACCTAGCGATGCGTGAACTCTAGTGGATGTTACGTGCTCTATTATAATATAGATTATAAGGGTTGCTAAAAAGTTAAAATAAAATAGCCTTTATTGCTTTACAAATTATTTTCAATTATACTAAAAACGTTTACTTAATCACTTCCAACTTGCGTTCAATAATCGGCAACTGGTTATTTATGTTGTAAAGCTCGTCTGTTGACAAAGGAAGATTTGCACGCATTCCTGTCTCTTTCTAAACAGTTATAGATTTTTTTTCCTAATATCTTGCAAACAAAATGTATATTTTTTCACTTTAACATGTTTAAATTCGATTATTCTTGTCTAAAGTTCTGTAGCACAAAAAAATCTACTAAATTATCAATTTGGTGAAATAAAGAAAAATCTCTGAATTAAATTCCTCACTTCGTCCTGTGTTTCATATTTCATCGTTCAACGATTTTGAAATAATGCAGGAACGGTCGACAAAAGCGCAACGAAATTCCGCCTACCCTTCCCCGTCCGGATTCCCTTCCACTGGAGCCGGACTGACACTGATTGAATTGCTTCGACACTCTGTGACAACTGACAACACACAGTTAGCAGGATTTCACTCACCGGACACACGGACGACACTTTCTACCTTCCGAAAGCTTTTGTCCAGCATGCAACAATTAGGAGCTTAGGTATAATCGAACAGATTGCGTTGGGGTTGTAAAATGGCAGGAGAGTTAATCGACAACGTGATATATTTAAAGTTATCGTTCAATACAGCATTTATTTAATCTATACTAATATTAAACAAAGAACTTGTATTTTTGTGTATTGAAATAACTCAAGTACTACTAGGCCGATTTCAAAAATTCTTTCACCATTGTAAAGCTACAGTATTCCCGAGTAACATAAGCTACCTATATATTATTTAATTCCACGCGGACGGAGTCGCGCATAACAGCTAGTTTATATTAAAAGAGATAATGTTGTACATTGATTTCAATGTATAACGGTAAAGCTAAAAACGAGTTTTAAAGTTTTGAAGTTCGCGAACGTTGAATAATGAACCAATATCCCTTCGCGACGAAAACTTCTGCACCAGATACTTTCACTTTAACCTTAATTTACTTTGAATTGCTTAAGTTGCGCACTACGTCTTACATTCGCCTGTAATTTGTGGCTCTTACATCTAAGTAATGCGCACAACGTGAATTAACAATTCTAACGATACATTTTTATGTATTTTTGTATAAAATCTTTGTTCTTACCTGAGCAGCAAAACCTGTTAGAACTTTGTTTATTGTTTTAAATAGTAGCGCCTTCAATAAACTAAGATACTTTTGTATAAAAATAAAATTGCTATCTCTATTCTGAAAGGCAGACAAAGTAGTATAACAAAGTATAGATACAAAATGACCGATTACTCTAATTTATATAACACAACAAGGTAAAAGTAACCAATGTGTAAATCCACACTTGGCCAAACAAAACTCTAACCTCGTCCAAGTTAACAAATTAAGTTAATCGTCGAGCTTTTCAAGTTAATGAGATTTGAACTTTTATCTCTCGCGTAATGTCCGGGATGCATTAAGACATTAAGCTGAATGGAAAAAGTTGGCCTCCGTCCCTGATAACTTACCACTTTTAATAAAAAGTATAGTTAACATGTGTTCTTTACTCTGACTAAGTTAATTAACTAACCTAGTTATTATTTAATTGTTAATCAAATGACTGTCTTGACCTCAACATTTTATTCGATTGACGACGCATTTTTTTATCTATTTGGGAGAAATAATTACACCACAATGTGATTGCTGATGAAACCAGCTGTGTTATTTAACTAAATAATATATAACAAAACGAAGATTCCAAAGTGAATAAATCTAAAATATCCTAATTTCATAATAAAAAAACTAGGTATTCTTGTTATAAATCTTTTAAATCTAGGTATACTTGTTATAAATCTTTGTACGCAATCCTACACGAATACGATTCGAAAAGCAATTCCGTTAAAAGCTCAACGGTTACTTTTTCCCGTAAAAATATAACACGCGTAGAGAATTTAGCAACGAAACGAAGTAACGCCGATTGATTGTAACTGCAGCGGGCGGCACGTGCCGGCGCCCGTACCACTCTGATACACAAAAAAAGTTTTATTAAAAAAAAAATCTACGACTTTTTCACACATCACTTATAGTTGCCGACAAGAGTACAAAAAAACTGCAGGTTTGTGTTAAAAATGTTAGTCTATATAATATACTAGCTGTTGTTGGCGACTTTGTCCGAATGAAATTAAAAAAATATGGAATATGTTACTCGGGGATAATGTAGCTTTCTATGAGTGAAATAATTTTTGATATCGGCCCAGTATTTCTTGAGTTATTTCAATATATACAAAAATACAAAGTTTCTCTCTTTGTAATATTAGTATAGATAAATACCTCAAAGAAACTACAATAATTTCTGTACTTTGTCTCCCTAACCCTACGGCTCCATTGGACCAAGTTCGCGAATCATCTGTGATTATGCTTCGGTGTTAGGCCGTTTTTTGCTTGACATCGGGCCAATGCAGCCTTAGGGTTAAGCAATCATGTGTAATATGTATTCGTATAATCTTGTACTTTAAAATGATGACGTCACTTATTTTAAGTACTTATTCAATAATATTCTGTAATATTTCGATAATAATCATACATCTTATTACAATACTCGTATCTCGAATCCTCATAATATTATTCCCGTAGTTTCCTCTAACAATACGTCAGTTAAGCTAAGTTCAAGTTACAGTTACTCAGGCGTGGGCGACGCGAGCGCCTGCAGCCACTTCTAATACCGTCTCTAATGAGGGAATTAAGTCATGAAATTAAGTACATATTCTAAGAAATTTCATATTTTAAGAACTCATGAAAATACCCTTGTATCGTCTTTTAAATACGATACGATTACCAACTTAAATAATTCTATCCCTACCAAATCAGTTTAAGGTAAGAGAAATATAAAAAAAATCTATGTATACAGTATTGGGATCTTATAAGAAACCTGCTTTATCACAAAATCTCCCCCAAATTGTGCAATATATTATTTAAGATAAATTCACCGTTCCATTATCCCGTAGATCTCACGTATATCGTGTTCAATCTCGAATTATCTGAAAGCTTTTAGTCGAACGATACAATCCAACATTACCGCATAGATGATAGTGATTGTTCGCTGCGCGGTAAACATTGTTAAATAGTTGCTCCGTACATAAAAATCTATAAAAGTGGCAAAAGTTCTCCTATTTTGACAAGTGTTATGTCTAATTACTCGTGAAATAGTGACGAATCCAATAGTGTCTGTAGAAAACTAATTAGTGAAGTTTTGAAGAAGTTATTAACTAAATACGGACAAAATTAAAATATTTAAAACTTTAAAGTAAAATTTCGCGTAAACTAAATCGATGACATATGGTTTTTATGGTGTCGTTTGAAGCAGCTTGATGATGTCTATCGTTCACAGGAGATAAAATATTTTTCCAGTGAATATTGGAGGAAAAATCAACTTTTTTAAGAAACCACGTGGCCACGTGGTCTATGATGCTGAGGCATTAGAATTTCGCGACTTATACCAGCAGGTAGTCCGTATCGAGAGGAGAAGCTTGACGTAACGTTCATCGTAATCCGACTTCGGGTCCCTGAGAAACGACCCAAAATAAAAGTGATACCACGCGCTTCGAGACACAATTTTTTTGAGGTTAAGCCAAGTTGTATTCTTTAACATTTCTTTCAATGGATGACAATGGATAACTCGATATATGAAGAGTTTAGAATGTAGGCAAGTGAATAGATAAGGGTTGACAAGTGCATTTATACTACTTTTACAAAATTGCACATTGCAAACTATTATTACTTAAGCTTAAGTAGACATATTGACAGACATACGGCGGTATGTTTGGCTACCGCACACCGGAAAAGAAACAAGCCATTCCGGTTCAGGCCTGTAGTCCTCGAATAGGGATGGCGGGGCCTTCAGGGGTAGATTCACCACCACCGCAATCCCAAGCGTCGAAAGTAAGGCGAAGTATTGAAGAGTGGGAGGTGGGCAAAGCGGTCACAAGAGAAAAACCTACGACTTCTCCGGCAATAAAAGAAAAACAAAAGTATCAAACAAGACTCACAGAAGCGAAAGCATGTGTACAAAAAGCAAAAATAAACTTAAGGAACGCAAAAACCATGAAAACAGAAATCAAGAATGAAGTTCTACTAGCATTAGAAAGATTATACCAATTAGTTAAAGAAGCAGAGAATACAAAGAGTCAAGACAAAAAACCAAACGAAAACGAACAAAAAGGAAAGGACACGGATCAAGAACAACTAGTAGATAATACCATTTTGATAAAGAAATTGGATGAACATACAAGATTAATCACGGAAAACAATAACAACATGGAAAAATTAAGAGAAACAATAGAAAAACACCAAGAGATCACAGAACGCAGAACGTACGCAAATATCGCTGCAACTAACGCTGTACCGTGCCAACCAAAAGTAGGAGATGTGCAACGAACTGAATCCATACAGATGTACTCGATTATGGTATCATCAAATGAAGTACAACATACCAGTGGCGACGTGATTGACAAAATACGAAAAGCAGTTGACGCAAAGACCAGCGGGTTAACAGTAGATAGAATAAGAAAAGCAAAGGACCAAAAAGTCATTGTAGGGTGCAAAACACTAACGCAAGCTAAAAACATAGCAGACAAAATAAAGACAATGGCACCAGAATTAAAAGTCCAGGAGATGGAAAATAAAGACCCTCTCATTATTATGAGAGACATCTTTACCATAAATACTGACGAAGACATTTTGTCTGCCTTGAAAATTCAGAATGAAGAAATAATGACTGATGTGACCGAGGAAGAATACAGAGTAAAAATTAAATATCGAAAAAAGACTAGAAACCCAAATGCCAACCATGTGGTAATCCAGGTGTCACCAAAAGTATGGCGAGCACTAATATCAGCAGGAAAAGTGCACATCGACCTTCAGAGAGTAAGAGTCATGGACCAGTCACCGCTGGTACAATGCTCACGTTGTCTTGCGTATGGCCACACACGGAGACTTTGTTCAGAATCGGAGGATGTCTGTAGTCATTGCGGAGGGTCCCATATGCGCACCAATTGTGAATCTTGGCTTGCAGGAGATGCTCCAAATTGCCGAAACTGTTGCGTCGCAAAGATAGATAAAGCCGATCACAATGCTTTTAATGACATGTGTCCTATTCGCAAAAAATGGGACGCCTTGGCCAGATATAGTGTTGCCTATTGTTAAGGATAGGGACCAGCAATCTAACTCTAAATAGCCTCGGAGGTAAAAAGCTGTATAGCAACTTAGTTGATAATACAAGTTTTACCACAGGTATGTAATGCCGGTGGAAGAGCGAAGAGTTGGAATGGCAAGAGAGCCTATTAAATCTATGGAAAATAAATGGGGATATAAAAGATAAATATAGATAGATAGAATAGAAGATAATATAAATACAGCAGTAAAGATAACTGTAGTGAGTTTCATAAGAAACTTACACAATTACCAAAAGAAAGAAGAAGAGTAAAATTAAATAAAAATGAAGCTATGAAGAAAAACAGTAACATTCAAAACAAATTATAAAAAACAATTTTAGATCGAAAAGGAAAACCTATAAGCAAACAAAGTCTC
>QDHC01005891.1:93555-129088 GCA_013186455.1 Papilio dardanus tibullus | reverse complement strand
TGGAAAAAAAAAAAAAAAAAAAAAAACATTACCGCATACCTACGATATGTTTGTAATTGGACGATTTGTAAACACATTAAATCATTTGGTAATGGTTTAATTGATACGTAATAAAGCCACCGCAAAGGTAAAGTTAACCCATCTGTATTTAGGGAAGGGAATTAAACTAAGCCAGCTTAAGTGCATAGTAGCAATTTTATTGTTGTATGGTGAAATAGAATCTTATTGGTGATGATTTTTGTAAATACTAAGACAAACGGGAACGGAGTCCTTGATAATCAAAAATTAGTCCACGACAAATTCGAAATGTTCGGTGATGTTTTTAATGACAGAAATACATTGAGGCTTTTTCTATAATATGCTAGTATCCCAAAGCTTACTGAATAGACAAAAGCCAGTCAGCGTTTTGCGACGCCAGCGCCATCTCGCGTAACAAGCGACCCTTCCTCTCCTCTTCTTCTATGAATCAATTTTGCTACGCACAGCTGCATGAAATTGAATCTCATATAATTACTCGTATTATAATTTATACGCTTTTAAGACTAAAATTACTGTAACCTTTATATTTATAAACACGTAGTTAAATGTATAAATAAAAGCAAGGGATAACATTGTTAAAATTCAATTCTCTTACTTAATACTTTAATGTCTTTCGGAATGAAAAACTTAGTTCAACAAAAATATAGCATTAAATTAAATGACTCCCGCTTAGAAAGTTCTTCAATAATATTAATTTAGTACAGATGGTCTCCGCGTCCAAGTTTAGTTAGAAAACTTAGGTTTTCGGAAAACGGAATTAAGGTTTTAATGTAAAAAGTATTAACATTTTGTATTTTAAGTTTTAAAATATTAATACATGCTACAATAAGATTCTTTCTCTTAATTTCACTTAATTTCCCCTATTATCTCCATAAAATGCAATTCTTCATGGGTTGTAATTATTTTAACTGGTTAATGGCATTGTTTTGTTACCCTATGGCTACATTTGACCGAGTTCGCGAAAAAAACAGATTTGGCTTCGGCGTAAGGCCAATTTTTGCGTGACATCGGTCTAATGAAGGCGTAGGTTAGAAAACTTAACCACATCGTACATGAGGATTGTGATCAAGTAACAATGCGTGGTCTCTCAGAGCGTACTTTTTGTGTTTCCCCTACAGGTAACTAGTTACTAGAACTTTGCGGTTTCTTGTAATTTTCTTGCATACGATAGAAGTAGTTTAAAATATATTATTACTGTAGTAAATATTTGAGATGTTATTAAGCTATGGTTTTCCTACATCTACTTTATTTTACTTCGCAACTCACACAAGTGGCACATAATAAATCATACTGAAAACTTATGCGCAATCTAATTTTATTACACAAGTGTTATGTCTGTAATAAAATATGAATTTATAGTTCTGAAACTCTGAACGAAGAAAATATTGATACATAAATCTTAATTTGCTTAGGTTATTGCGTCTTCAACTTTCAATTGTTTAATTTCTCTTTTAGTTATAAATTACTACGACTTTTCATTGCTAAAACATTGGTACTCGTACGTATTTCTTCTAGTACTTAGCAGTACAATGCCATCTCTTTCATTACCTTTGAACATACAGAGAGAACAATATGTTGAAGTAAATGTTCCAGCAATTGTAAGAATGTAGTCGCAAAATCAAATTCAAGGTTATAACAATAGTAGTCAGTGTTCGTAAATTTGTATTCAAATCATATTTATCTTCAATATTTTCACTTCGATTCGATGTTGCCAATTGAAGATGAAAAAATACACAGCGTCGACATACTCGTAGTTAGCAAAAGAGGCGTAAGTTGGCAGTTGTCAGTGTGAACAAACATAGGGGGAGAGTGCGAGCTAGTGAGGGCAAACATATTCACACGAGAGCAATGGTAGAACAGTGTAATGCAGCACTGCTATCGGTAACACGTAACATTACTGTTTTCAGTAGCGGTATCGTATTGTGCTACTGGTCTGCTCTAGTGTTCTGCACTCGTGTGAAGCTGGCATTAGCGACGTGTGTAACAAATTGACGCAAGCACGATCCGCAAACACGCTCTACAATTCAGGAATACCGAGAAACTTTTACTCATATTTTTTATGACAATACGAGAAATATAGTTGGCATTTATGATAGATAAGCTTTGTAATCCGCAAATATACGATAGAGCTCAGATTTATAAAGGTTAGGTTTTAAAAAAATATCTTATATACCTATTGTTTGGTCACAATACTTAAATGCCCACGACCCCGCTGTAATACGTGTGAGGGCCGTCAGGTTTTAGTGGGTATTACGGTCACCTTCTGTGGCCGGTGAGTCCCACACTCTCTACGCCATTGCACGCCCGGCGTAGAGGTGCCTAAATGCATTTCCTGACGTAAAAAAAAAAAAAAATAAAAAAAAAAAATGGTCACAATACTTGTAGTACATTTTAATCCGTGTTTCGTTTGAGGAGTGTAGTGCCAGAGGCCTAATTTTACTCCACTTTCCCTTCCTATCCTTTTCTTATAGGGATGGAAAGGGGAAGAGGATATGGCGAGGATGGGACGTATAGGAAGAAGAATTATCCTCTTGCTGTGCATCTATTCCTCCGTAGATTAAGGGCAGTCAACGCATCTGCAATTGCAGATGTCTATGGGCAGCGGTCGCTTCTCTATTTCAGCGAATCCCGGTGGCCGCTTGCTCGTTCGCCACTTTATAATAAAAAAACTTAATTAATCAAAGTTAAATAAGAAATGTTCCTAGATAAGAGAGCGTCGCAAAAATAAAGCAGTCACAAAATAAAGTGCTAGTTTGTGACAAACGAGCTGCGCGAGCTCTGTCAGCGCCCTCTCACTACGTACCGTGACAACAAACTGCGAGCAAGAAGTGTCATTCTTTAGTTGTGTTTAATTTAGTTTTGTTCTTGTATGGATGGTAGATAGCAATAGTAAAATATAACGTACTTCAAAATCGGTCAACACGACACCCTTTTAGTCGGATAAAATATAAAAATAGAAATAATTATTAAGGTCTTGAGTTAAAAGTAAAGCAATCTTAGCCTTCAGTTCCAACTCAACCGCCGACTTCGCAGGCAATCGAAATTACAAAATTAATTACATATAAAATACGTCGTAAACAGCCGGCGTCGGGTGGTCGCCGGGTGGTCGCCGGGTGGCCGCCGGGGGCTCGCCGGGTGGGTGTCGTGGAGCTCATTTAAACGTCATACGTTTACTTGTTAATTGATTGAGAGCTGGAGCGCTGGCTTACAGCTTTTACATTTAAGTTTTACTCTGCTTTAATAGCTTTCAATTTACTGAGAACTTTATAGGATTTTTTTCTAGAACAAAATTAGGATCTTTATAAGCTGTAGGTACAGCTAAGAAGTATTAAATGTAGTTAGTGTATACGATTTGCTAGTATGAAATTAGTCAGACACTAAAGAAATTTCTATAAAATATTTAGATAAAAGCCAGACCA
Source organism: Papilio dardanus tibullus (assembly GCA_013186455.1). NCBI lineage: Eukaryota > Metazoa > Arthropoda > Insecta > Lepidoptera > Papilionidae > Papilio > Papilio dardanus. Next base: position 125,630 of record QDHC01005891.1, on the reverse strand, counting down.
GAGTTAGGTTGTAACATTATACCTAACTATATTAACCAAAATAAATAAGATGAAAGTTATGAAAACGCCCAAAACCACGACCTTTTCGCACACGAATGTGGTAAAAGAGAAAATTCTTCTAACATTATTTAAGAAATTCTCGTTTGAAATATTAATATTATTATAAACAATCATGGAACACTCCGCACGGGCCTTTGAAGTTAATTAAGGCGCTCATTATCACTTCAATGTTTTTAATAAACGTCAAGCAAAGTTTACAAACATCAAAGCTGCTCGCGAAGACATTGTAACCTTGTTACACAAAATTATGTGCTCATTTACTAATGTCGCTGAATTTTGCTTTATTTTTTACTAATCTTGTGTTGTTCGTCTACATTACACGTTGTTTGTCATTCAATTAACCAAGATTACAACGGACGAAAATGTTATTCGGCTAGCTTAATTATTTTTTTATATTCACTATTTGTAAGTAAAAATATAAATTGGAGCTATCGTTACACAGCCATCCTTTGTAATACCAGTAAAAGAAAAATATTTTTGAATATGGTTCAGTACAAAAATAAATTTAAATTTATTTGTATAGGGCCTCTCGAATGAAGTTTTATCAATGTTGGTTACATTGAAAAGTAACGATGAAACCCTCATACAAACCTGGGTGTATGAAGTGGGCATTCACAGCGCGCCTGCTCTTCCGGACTGGCGATTTTATTTTAAGCCCCGCGAGCAGATTTTGCACGTAACTGAATTAAATAACGATATTGCTACCGGTATTTATACCGTACCGTTAAACCAATATACGTAATAAATAATATAAAATACTAAAGATGGGAAGGGAAAGAACATTTCCTTTTTCTATTAATCCTTTTCTCTCTTTAGTAAAAGCAAGCAAACACTTCTGCAACGAAATTAATTAATCAATCTCAATTACCTTGTTGAATAATGCCTAGTGTCCGATTAAAATATTGAATATTTATTGAATAAAAACAGCGTAATTTAAATTGAGATCGAAAACCTAATACATCGATTATTATCCTTCCATAATTTTTCCATATCTTTAAACAATATTAGTATAAAAATAAATGTAGTTACAAATAGTGAATTTATAAGTTGGCTCCGAATATTTGCGAGCCAAAGATACAATATCAGTGCTGTGTGTGTGTGCTTGCAGCGGGCGGACGGTTGACGTTGCGAATGCTTTATCTACTTCCAATTCCCGCTGCTGGATTTGCATTGCAAACTTGGCGCTGTTCTTTATTATCTTTTTGTCAGTTTTTGCAAACTGTCACGGACATTAGCTGCCGCTGAGACGGACTTTTTTATTCATATTTGAACCAGTCTAAAGTAAATTATCATAAAAGTATTTTGTTTAACCAATCATATTATTACTAAATATAAATTATTGGTTTAATCGTTACGCAAATAAAAATATAAAAAATTGTCCACTAAAGTAATAAAAACAAATTAATTATTTGCCTGCTTAATTTTGTCTACAATTTTTTCCTCTCTATATCACCAAATTGGCAGACATAACTTTATTCAGGACATCCCTTATTAAGACCAAAAAACATAAAATCTTTAATAATTCCTATATCAAACATCTTCTAACATAAATCTTCTGTTAACTGAAATACTCTTAAAAGCACGTGATTACTAAATAACCAACTGAAGAGATTACAAAACCTGCGTATACATAAGAACTTGGTATGTCGGAGCGGCGGCGGCGGCGAGGGCCATTCAAACTGGAATTCCCCGCGAGAACTATTCACGGAAAATTTAATCTATTTCAATGGAGCGGTCGATCAATGCCTTTTGACACGGAGCTCGCCTCTTTTCCTCAACACACGACTGTTTATACAGGATGTATGTTTATAACAACACACCTTCAAGTTTTGGTAAGATGTCAAAGTTCATGAAGGCCTTGGAACAACTTTTACTTGGATGCTAATTTTGTTCAGTAACGATTTCTGCTTCGATTGTATCTTTTCAAAAAAACGTGTCCAGTAACGGTTTTAGCACTACTAGTGCCCTGGGCGAGTTTTCTACGACGGTTCCTTTTTTAGCACTCCGAAGGAAAGCTGTAACCTTGGTTATGCGGGACTGTTATTCGTAGATATGGGGCTCCTGCCCCTTTCTGCCTGCACTGTCGCCTATCCGCGCTCTATGCTAACGTATCATAGTCATGTCCTATTATTTATTTTTTATATGTGAATACAGCCAGACGAGAACACCTGTGAATAATACAAAAGCTTCAATTTTATGTACTCCTGTGAAACCTCTTCGGAATCATAAGAAACGTTATTAAAATAGATTCGTATTGGGACGTCTGGCGCTGCGGGCGGCTGCACGCTGCGCCCTCCACGCGGAGGTCACTGACTGGACTCCACATCACATGTTCAATGCATGAACCTAAACATTTAACAGCTAAAAATATTTCTTTAAATTGAAAATATAAAATGTTTCAAATTATCTATACTTTAGTGCGGGAATTGAATTCCAGGATAATTCAATCGTTTGGCAATTTATTTAAAATCAAGTAAAAAGCCTGCAATCATTGGACAAAAAATATTTATTTTACAATTTTAAAGTACCTAAGTATACATATATTTCAAAGCAAAATCTAAAAAAAAACAGAATTAATCGATCAATTTTAATACTGCGATTTAGAAACTATAACACGAGACAAAGCGCCATCTGTTGGCCACACGTCCACATGATTAAGATAAGCAGTTGTTAATGTTATCTAATGGGGCTCGGGAATGGTCGTCATTAGTATGAACCCTTCTTTTGTTTGACATTTGATACTTTTTATCTAAATACGTACGCATTGTGGCGTAGATATAAAGGAAATTCCAAATCCTCACCTCTGAGGGTTGCGGCGGCCGGTCGGGCGGCCGGGCGCGGGTGAATCCATTTTAATGAATGCCCGACTCTCTATTTGCGAGTTACCTGCCTTGAATTAATAAGGGTCGCGTCCGGCATTGTCACTTAGAGGAATTTGCATTGCAAATGTCCTCGCGATCAAAGCCACGCCGGCCGCGCCCCCCTCGCTGCCACGTCTGTTAATACAACTGTAAATTTTCTTTGAATTTCCATTTACAAACTCACACTTGCCCGCTTCCGCTTTTTTTTTTGACAATATCTCTAATCGATGTTTTATTTAAGACATTACTTTTGATGGGTCCTAATTAAATATCGCCTGAAACAAAAAGCGTAAATTATAGTTACATTGTAACAAAAAAACCTTAAAGTATTAAATCAGATTATTTAAAAGATGTTGAAGGGATACGATGAGTTTAATCTAATTTGTTTACATTATCGCAGAATTAATTTTCATGAAATATTATATAATGCCTTGTATTTCGTGCCAATGGCGAGTTCAATTATCCGGCATGTACGCTTATGCTCCGAGCATAAAACACGGTGAACACGTAGAGCGCATTCCCGGCGACCATGCCATGACATGTCATTCCATTCCAACGATGCCGCACGCACTAACATAGTTGTGAGGCAGGGCAGACTGCGTTGAGTTCCTTACATCACTTAATTAAAGGATTTTTGTACGTTACTCCTAACCTCATGTGACGTAAACGTGTATTAATAGTGTACTCGTAATTAACAGGAACTATGTAACATTAATATCATAGAACTAATCAGGGGGGTTACCGAAAGTACATGCGCTACAAAGCGATTCAACAGCGTACATCAAAAATGTACGGAACTCACAATGACGTTCAAAATCTCACACGTGACAAGCACATGACTTTTCGAATATCATTGTCAATTTCATACATTTTTGTCTATTCCATCAGCGATATCGCCAATCGAAAGATACCTTGGGTAACCCCCAGGTAAAGGCATCAGTTCTGTAGTAATTTTACATACAAAGATATTATATGTCTGTTAACGAGTGGCAATAGTTCTATATCTATATTGATATTGTAACAACGCCATCTGTTGACAACTATCAATAACTATATAGCAGATGTGATAAAGTATGTAATGCTTGATCCTGCCTTCATTAATCAGGATCTATGTAATCCAGTGTGAGCTGGCAGTCTCCGCGACTTAGCATTATTAAAGGCTTGAGATCTTAATTAAACATGAATTAGTATCTACGCATTAATTAGTTTTCGCTTTATTTGAAGTGTCGGCAGTTTATTCGAGAATAAAGTACGAAATACCTTAGACACCTTATCTCTTTGTCGTTCGAGTTTGTCTACAGATCAAACAATTCTGAAACTAGGTCTATAATCTAGAATTACTTCATTACGTCTACACGTCTTGATATTTTACATACAAAATGAAATCGAAGTATCTAACAGATTCCCGCAACTGCGGTCGATAGCAAATGAGTCGAAAACAATTTTGCGGTACTTTTTCAAATTGATTAACAGATATTACTTTAAATGCAGATTCAATATTACTATTGTTTATGTAGAAATTAAATTAACTTTGAATATTATTGTTGGACATGTTTTATACATTGTAAATACTTTAAATGGTGATAACCGCGTATTTTAATTGGTTAATACCGTGTCATGTTTCAGCTCGTTTGCGAATTCATCCGTTTGACATTACTTCTGTTATCTTGCCAATGGTACGGTTTGAATATATTTTTCAACATTTTTAAGTGTAATGTTTAGTTAAAAATATTAGTTCAAATCATCGTCTCTTTTAAAAAGCAATATTTAATATTTTGTTGCAATATCTTAGAATTAAAATAAAAGCCAACATCATTGGTAAATAAAAATCAATTGTTAATTAAAAAGTTTTACTTACTTGTTGTTGCTTTATGTCAAATTGCAATGAAGATCAGCTCATTATCATCGCCTGCTATTACCGGATGTCGTAAAGTGACATTATTGTGAGTCGCGGCGACCGCAAACTCGGCAAAGTTAACTTTACGCGTGTTTTCATCGTTTTATTAAAAACCGATACTGCCTATAAGGGTTATATTAATGAGAATATTAACAAGCAGTTCGCAACAGCTTTATGTGAAATCAATTATTTTGCCATCAAAAAATCCTTTATCAACAAGACCTTTAACAAAAGAGGACAAAGGACAAGCCTAATAAAAGAAAGATAAGCAGTTCTGAGAAGTTCAGATCAAGTCATTTTTAATCATCATTGACACCAGCCCTTGTTTCTGCGAAAACTCGGCACGCTACGTACTTTTCCATCTGTCTAATATCTGAATTCCAGGAAAACTTTTGTAGAATATCAAACAGGATAAAACCAAGACTTACAGAAAACTGAATAAGAAAAATAAAGATTATACAATGTTGAACACAAAGTGCAGTAAAACATTTAGTAAACTTAAATAAAAGTCAGTCCACTCCGCAGAGCTTTGGTCATTATTAAAGTTGAGGGTAGTCGCGCTCTGACTACCCCGCGGAGCGCGGGGCGAAGTCCTTTTTGTACATTATGTTCAATATGTATTATTAATAAAGCTTAATTTTCTTTTCTATCATATAAAATATACGAAATTTGGAGAAATCATCACATATATAGTTAGTTCTTTGTTTTTTCTTATTATTAATCTGAAGAAGATTGACAAATAAATTAGGTTTACAGAAAAAGTCTTAAAGAGTATCAAAAATTATTGCTTAGTCTATAATAGAAGCTTGACACCTAATCTAAGCCTTAAAAGATTTATCACAGAGCTAAAACTTTGTGCCTAGTTTAGCCTAACTTGAAATACAAATATCAATAGTATTACAAAGCAAAACATTCGTCATTATATAGGCCGAATTAATAATTAACAAAACATTCGCTATCTGTGTCGGTCTGTTTGTGCAGGCTAATAGAGTTGTGTGTTTGTTTAATAGTTTATTGACAATGACTATGTTTGAATAATCTACTAATTCTGACACAACTCACGACGTATGTCATTAAGTCGTTATGCACCACATCTGCTGAGTGGGTTTTTTATTCCACTGTTGACCTTTTAACTGTAATACTACTGCAAGCAAACGCCTTTATCTCTGGCTAGATTCTTTTCGCGACTTCGTCCTCGCGGTAGTAAAAATTATAACTTATGTTACTCGGGGATAGTATAGCTTTCTAACGGTGAAAGATTTTTTTAAATCGTCCCATTAGTATTTGAGTTAATTCAAATCATACAAAATTACAAATATCTTCTCTTTATAATGTTAATATAGATTTAATATTGAGTTAACAATATCTTTAGAGTTAATCCCAGTTTTTTTAATAATAATTTGTCTAGCATTTACTCGGTATTGGTTGAGCACTACATTTTTAAACGTTATATTTTTTATGCCTTTGTTCTGGTAATCGATGAGGGTAGATGGTAGGTTGTCGGCTGAGTGTGAGAGTGCAGCGATCCCTAAAAGCTTTCACATAATTTGAGGTCGAACACATCGCACGAGCTTTTAGATAATGGAACAATTCGACTGAGATAAATGTAGCTTTAAATTTCATACCACCTTTCTCTCGGGTTACGAAAACTACAATGAGAAAATGTTTCACTTAAAATACAATAATACTGTATATCCCAATACATAGCATTATGAAACTGAAACATTTCATATTTATGTTTAATTTAATGTTATGATAACAAGATCTCGGCGTAAACACATTGTAAGCATATTACTGCGTAGTACCCGTTTGATTTCGAACTGTTGTTATATTGTTTACTATCTGCCTTGGGGAACTCCTTAATGTATTTTTCCCCTTGGGACTATTTTTATATTTTTCCTCGTTTGCGGACGTTCACATGACTAATATTGTTAGCTTTAATTTATTAAATTTCCCGCTGCGCCGTTATACTTTGCTTTTACTACCTCCAAGCATGCCTCTCAACAGCAACTTTGTAATATTTGTTGTGATCGTAATGGAAACGGTGGTCTAAAAGTTTAACTTTTTATACATATATGAGTTATTCCTAAAATAGAAACACGAACTAAACTGCACACCGGAAATATGCAATGCATCAAAATCGTAGCCGGACTCTATCGACTCTCTTATAATACGTGAGCTCGCGTACATTTGCCGCTTTTCACATTGCACATTTATACACTGTTTTTGTACAATGTATTTTTCCTTGGACGATTTTTACTCATATCGTTGCGTCATTCTATTTTGGACTAGTCTAATCTAGCCTAGACTACCTATTATAGTCTCTACTATGGTCCGGAATGAATGAGCAACGACAATGCCGGATTTCCCTATAGTGTGATCTTGACAGACCTTAATCCTTCTACATCTACATAGATAAGCTACAATGTACAGACAATATGTATTTTGAAATTGAGAATTGTTACTTTATTATGTTGTATACAAAATATGTCTGTCTAAGTGAGTATTTAAATATAGGATTTTAAAGTTTTAACATTTTTAAAACACCGTTCGTTCCTTTCATTTAGTACGCAGTAGGCGTTTTATATTTTTCACAGTAAAAGTAACCGTGGAGCTTTTAAGGGAATTACTTTGTGAATGTAATTCGTGCGGATTGCGTAGAAATATTTATTGTTAGCGGCCGCTAGTTGTGTGCTTTATTTAGATCTCTGTTTAAATTGCGTTACGTTTGCGCGAAACTAACAAACCGGCAAACGATTTGTGTTGGTACAATAAACAAGTTTTAAAATATTTTATTTATTTTATGTATTTGAGCTCATTTTTTTTAAATATACGAGTTATAGTTCATAATATTGACATATTAGTGGGCGTTACATTCAATACCGTTTAACTATCACGTAACACAGCTATATTTTAACCAAAAAATAAAAAACGACAAACTGTAAACCAATTGTATAATAATTGATTGCGTAGAATTGAGTCAAAGTCTGCAACATGTATCTACAACATCGCTTCTGCTCCACATTTTAATGCTCTTACAAAAATAGAAAATGTTACTGGCCGTGCACAATATGGGTTTTACAAAATTTTAAATGAATCACACATATTTATAGAACGTTTTTATTATCAGGAAATTCCAATTACCTATGATAAATACTTTAATGTTGTGATTTCAAAATTTTCAGCTTTCCTCCAATGAGAACTAAAACTGTCTAAGTTATAAGTTTACGGCATATCAGATTGTTGCCGGCGCGTGTTTCCGCGTCATAACTGTAGTTACCTAATCACTGGACCCCAGGGTCGTCTCAGCTATTAAACAATTGTGTCAATCTCCGCAGATGAAGTGGCTCGCATTAGCGGGCCCCGTGGGAGGCGTGCTATCATTTATAATCAGTAATCGTTCCGAATCCTGGCCGATTGATGACGGCTCATGCATCAACAGAATTATCCTGTGACACTTCAGTCACAACGTTGTTCAAATAACAGTAAAATATTTTACTATATAAGTACTAATACTAAAAGATTGTCTCATATACTCTAAAAATAATATAGGTAATTTAGCTTATTCATATGAATATTCTTCAAATATCCATTTAGTCACACTTCCAGTTTCCATAGGATAAGCCAAGACTCCAGGGAAATAAACCGATGACGCAATTCCAGCAATTTTGAATTTATTTTACAAAGAATTACCTCGACCTAAAGTTCAGTAGAAACGTATAATTGAAATAATTTGAAAGGTTTGACCTATTAAAGCACGGGTCGGCTGCGGTGTTAAGTCACACGTACAAAATATTAATTCCAATATTTACTTTTTACTGCATAAATACATTATTCCAGTTATCGGGGGAAACTCTCAACGCTGGATTTTTACGGGTAATACCACTTCCTTCCAAATAACCATTGTGTAAGACAGATATTTATTTTCCCTCACTTTATATCGTTCAGTTCTTAAAATTTCTGATGACACACAAGTGAGGCACACATGACACTCACCTAGTTCCGGTTTAATTTCTTCCTTACATAAGAACGCGTTTTAACTTAAGACAAAAAAAGCTATGTAAAATAAGAATTCTTTAGCCATGTTAAAGGAATAAAGTGTACAACAGTTCAGTGCGCTTAAGAAAATCGACGTTTTATTGCAAACACTTAGCTTTTCTTTTTACACCATTCCCTTTGCCTGTTTTTCCTCATTGTTTTCATCGTAACTGCCTGCTGTAGCACTAAAAGTATTTAATCTTGCTTAACATTCTATTTTTGCAGTCAGACCTAACAAAACTAGAACATTCGTCTTTAAAGGAATATTTCAAAAACATATTAAAATTATTGTTATTCAGAATTAATCCTAAAAACAGTTTTAGGTCAAAACTGTGGCTTATAATTTTAGCTATTGGAATTTTCATTAATAATTTAATAGGAATGCAAATTAAACACCGTCGGTGCGGCATATTTCGGTGCATGTTTTGTATATTAATTTGAATTTTTATTTTTGTCGCAGCAATTTATCAGGAACAGGAGAGTCGCAAAACATAATTGCCGAAGCTGCAATATCCGCGGAACTAATTGACAGCGGCCAGCAATTTGTTAACAAGGCTTTTTCATAACGCCCGCACACGGACAACAACGAACGGCACCCGGCGGCGGCTTAGCGTCGGACATACTCGTACACTTTCTAAATAAACATAAGTATATATTTATTGAAGAACATTCACTTCGGGAATGACATACAAATAACAAGTTAAACTAAATTTTAAACCTTTTTATCAACAGTACCTGCCTGGAAATAATTAAAAAAAAACCTATTTAATAATCACTTTAATTCAAATTAAACAGCATTTAGTTAAAAGTGTAACGATTTAAAAGTACATTATGAGTGTTTGAAGTTCAACATCCCTCGCGGGAGTATTTTGATCTCATTAGAGATAGCTCGTCGATTAACTTGAGTCAACTTGCAATTAGTGCAGTGCTCGCCGATGTTTGCTCGGGACACGCGCTGCAGTTACGTACTGAGCTTAAAATCAAACCTTGCCTATGAGAATTACACTTTACATGTGCAAATAATTGTACATGCACATATTTTAACTTTTAATTAATAATAATAATATGAAATAAAACAGTAAGTGAGAGATTTATGATACAGTGCTGCAGTCCGAAAATATTAGACCCTGCATAATACGAGTATATTGATTTGACTTTTAACCTGTCTGAAACATACAGAACAATATATCAAAGGACCCGATTTTGGCAGATCGTTTAGTTACGAATATCTCTCGTAACGTATTGTCGTCATGCGGCTTCTGTGAAGGACGGCTCAAATATTGGACGTTACAATGCCCGCCTCGTGTCGGCACTGCCACGAAGCATAGCAACACAAGCATATCATAGTCAAGCACGTCGGATTTTTAGAAAATAATTATAAATATATCTTTTTTTATTCTATTAAATTTAGTTTGGAAAATAGTCAACTACGTCCATTTTGATAAGATTTCGTAAACATTGAAAATGTAATAAAATAAGAAATATATCAAAATATAAACGAATTCATAGATATACGAGTAAATGAATTCGTAGATGCGTCTATTCGTATTCGTAGATGCAAAGTCAACATTGTAATCACCCACAATTATGCGCAGGGAACCGGATTACTGGATTGTTATGAAGTTAGGAGACAGCTCGCGACAGGCAGTTGTCGAGACGACCCTTGTGGTTCAACGGTGCGTGCAGTATTGTGCGCGACGCACCGGGTTCAACAAACTACAGAGCATGTTTGTATTCGACTCAAACTTCACTAATTTGTTAATTAACTCTTCACGTGGAGGTTTTAAAAGCTTTAATTCTGTTATTTACGAATTTTCCTATCAACGTCTGTAAACATTATTGTAATGTGTGTTTGTTACAATACACAAAACCTACGACTCATTATACTTTACTAAGGAGCAGTGCTTCATACTTAATTATAACACAAATTATACACGCAGCAGTAAACTAAATAATTGTGACTATACCGTAACGTAGATATTATATCAGAATTATCTTGTATACACATTAATATGTCAGATGGAGAACATCGCCCGCGGGAGCGCGGAGTGAACAAGGCGCGAGTTGGTCCGGGAGCCCTGTCAGCGGAGCCCCGGGCGCCGCGCTACTTGCAACCCACTAATACTCATCATACACTTGTGATTCCGTATTTCAACTTGTGCTAGCATATACCGCACTGTTTGATATTTATTGTCCTGTTCAACACTGAATGATAACTTTGTATTTTAATGTTTCGTACGCTGTCTTTCATAAAAGTTTGACTTTCCGTCGCTGGAATGTCAGGTAATTAAGTTTTATTTAAAAGCTCCTAAAATAGATAGAAAAAACTTAACTATTTAACTATTCAAATCGCCCGTCAATTAAAAATCTTCTTCCGTTCTATTTCTACACGAACATAAAACGACTGCAATGTTTTTTATTTCGCTGCAACTTTACAAATGAACTTTCTTTCAGAAGCTACGAGGCGAATAATCTTAGCCAGGACAAAAGTGGCGAGATGAGACTCCCGGCATGTCTAAGGCTGCTGTAGGGCGCGCGGGGAGCGCGGGGAGCGCGGGGGACGCGGCGGGCTAGTGTGCGAGCGAGACGACCGAGGTAATTATGTCCGGACTTCAGGCCTCCTCGACGCCTGAAAAGGGTCCCAGGTTGACAAATCGTCCGAGCGTTTTGTTTCACGTGATCCGTCACGAAAAATTTATGAAGCGGACTCCGAAAAAAGGACGGCCATTTTAGACAAGTCGAATTCTTAGTTACGCTGCTATTTTGAAGAGGGTTTAGTGAAAGTTCTCGTTAGACTGTCGGGCCGACAAACACTTTCCGAGTACGCAATGTCGCGTAAGCGCCTTTTGTTTATCTATTCTGTTTCGAATGGAAGCAAACCTGTACCTACTTATAATAGAAGCTCTTTTGCGTGTAACCTTTTTGGTTAAATATAGTCCATAAACATCAATATTATGTTATCGTGAATAAATTACGTTAGTGTTGAAAATAGTGTATTCTTCATTATTAAACTAGCGCGTCGAGTTCAATAACAAAACATAACTTGTGGGTTTTTCTTTTCAGGAGGGGATTTACCTTTGCAGAATAAATCCATTACGTTGGGTATGAAATGTGGCAAAGGACACGTCGCACCTTTATGAGGCTCGGTCAGGAAATAATCGCTAAAATATACCAGCCGACCCATTTACTTGAGCTCGGTCGTACTTTCTTATAATACTCTTATACGAGATTTAACCTGTGTGCTCTCAGCGTCTGACCTACAATACTTTCTAAACAACACCTTTTCTGAACTTTGCTCTTCGATATTTGTATTATTTGAATGCCTGAATTACATAAATAGCATTATTATCAAAACAAATGTTTCTTTCTTAAAGTATGCAGGCTAGTCAAAAGGTAATGTTAACAATTTTGATTTGCTATCTAAAATAACTGAAATTGCTAGGACCACAAAAATGAAGGGTAACTCAAGAACCAACACAACTAAACTAAATAAAGGGTAACAAAGGCTCAAGGAATAGTCCCAATTCTGAATACGATTCACGGAATACCATGTCGCAGCCTGTACTCTTATCGTACTGATCTCGTAGAGCTGTTGGTATCGTTTATTACCCACAGTTACCCAAAATTTAAAAAAAAAAAACATTTATATTATTGTTTTAAAATTAAAAATATAACATTATCTACACACGGGTCAATTACAATCAGTGGGCAGAGACTTGGGTTTTCTATTATTTTATCTCACTTGGAAAATCCATATAGATTAATCTCATTAACTTAATAAACAATCAGACTGTTAACATATTATATTATTGCGTTTTGCTTGCAAGCTACGAAAACATATAAGTACAATGCGCATTTACAAATGTGCATAAAATTGTAACATCGGTCAAAATTACGTCTATCATTTATCTTTTAATTACTTTTCCTAATTATCTATATTAACTACCCACGTACTGGCCAACTGTTCCAGTAAAACTAAACAATTCAACTAGTCTCGCAACTTTACGCAATAGAATTTTGTCGGAATTATATGAATATCAAGCGCCTATTGTTTCATTCCCTGCAATAAATCTCTGGTGTCGATACTAAAGCGTCTAAATAATAACACCATTTTGGGCTAAAATAGCGAACGTCTGCACAAAGCCTCGAGGCAACGACAGCAAGACCGTAAAGTTTTACGAGTCGCAAAGTGCGGTCCGTAAGTGGCTGCGCCGTACGCAGACTACACCAACATTGCTTTCTTTATTTAAATTAAATCATGATGGCTGACTACTGACAGGAATTACGTATCCCATATCAAAAGAGTAGCGATATAATAGGTATTAAAATTGAAAGGGTTATGCTTGTGCCAAATGGTACGAATACTGAAACAAGAAGCGTCTTGCTATATTAATTGAGGCGCCTGCGCTCTGCTATTATAGAGACAAACATAAATGTTTTCGAAGAATGTTGGTGGTACATATATGTGCCTAATAATACTATAACCATAACATTAAATAAAGCTCTTCCCCATAAAATTAATATTTTACACAACGTAAATTCCGACAAATTTTATGTAATTATCCGAATAAGTTATGTAAACGTGTTGTTTTCCTGTCTTTTTATCCTTATTTGCTTTCCTCAATTAGATAATACAAAAAAAGGAAATACTAATGTATCTACATAAAGTAACAAAGTAGTGTGATTCTTTGTAGAGTCTGATCTTTGAACAGTGTGTAGAGAGTTTTCAAGATGTTCAAAATCTACACGTAACATCAAAAGATCTCTTATTATAGATCTATACGGTAAGAAGTTTCAGGTCCATCGGACAGTGCCTAGGCTTGACCGATACATTATAACAAAACAGGTTAAATGCAGTACATCAGTACAATTCCTCATAATTTTATTGCAATTGCCTATATTAACTTATCTGTCAGCGGTAGGTTTTCCTCGACAAGTCAACAACAGATTCCTAGTAATCTATAGGATGAAGCTGGCGATATTGCCACCGCGACGAGCTAGCTAATACTAGATAAACATTCCCGGGATGATGGATTTTCCCTACATTGGGAATTTGGTTAAACCTCACATTATGGAAAAAAATAAATCCTGGGAATTAATACTGTTTCTAATAAACGATGCAGACTTTATTTACATCTTTAATATGTGTCAGGATATGATTTACTAATTAATACCAACGATTTTGAAAAGTGGTTATTGTAATTTGGCAGGAGTCATTGTTTTATATTTCAATTTTATAAGCTAACTACATTATATGCTAATTGTATTCAAAACGATGCACTAACGTCACATTTGACGTATTTTAATTCTTTGTTTAGTTTGTTTCGTATTTTTATTGCTTGCTTGCATTGCATATCATATTCATAACGCATTATCGTTGCTTCAATGTTTTCCAAGTAAATTACAACAGTCTTATGACTGTCTTTTATGACTAATGGGGAAATTCGATTACAGTTACACTACCAAAAGAAAATCTCTAACAATTGATCGACATTCCAACATCTTTAGAAAACGTTATTACGTAAAAGAAAGTTTTACGAAACCATTTCTAGATAAGAGAAAGGATCAGGAAAGTTATGGTTACATTTTACTGTAGTTTCTATGTTTTGGATGATTAAGAAAAAAACGAACTGTGAAGTCACGTCGTTTAAGTATCATTAGCTCCTAAAGTATTATTTGTTCCTAGTAATTGCTATCGGCGCCTCTCTATGTAAAGCCGGGACAGAGCGCCGAGAGCATGTTCACGTCATTAGGACAAGGAAACATCTTCTAAACCCCTATAACCTAATTACTGTACATTTATTCCATTACTATTACATAATGGCATTGAATCATAAACAGCTATGTTTTATTGACCGCAGCCTGCAGGTACTGCGGCGAGGCCGGTGCAGCCGCCTCGAGCCTTACTCAGAGGTATTACCCCTGTACTCATAAATAACCGGTGTCGTGAACGTTTGATCATAAGATAACTGTAAATTTTTAGACAGAGTCCTCTAAGATTCGCAAACATTGAGCGTAATCTTCATCAATTTACACCATTGCTTGTTTTCTTGTTAGTATTTGGTTTTATACCTGCACGTAGTGCAATCGTACATTTGCATTTATATAGTTGCAAATAGAATGATAATCTGTTATCTCAAGCTCTACAGAACCAATTTTATAAATTCTTTCATTACTTAAAAGCTTTTTTTATCGGCGAGTAATCAAGGCTAGTTTTTTGTATATGAACTCCCATCCCAGCAGTTGTTCTTGTAAGCATGGCTGATGTGTCAGTTCAGCCTAAATATACAATCGTTGCATGTTGTTTGCCAAATTGGAGAACAAAAAAAAACACGATTTCAGTCGTAAATACTACACGACCTGTATATAGGTGGAAATTGAAGTTCCACGGGAATTTGTCTATACACATATTTATTTTCTTATTACATCCATGATTCGTACATTCGTGATTCATTATCAAATTACGAATCTTTTTGGCGCTTCGCTTTTTATGAATCATTCGGAAATATTTTCATATTCATATAACTGTTTGTGATTGTTTTGCTTTGGATTATCCGACGTTATTCAGTAGTAAACATAAGCAACTTTCCGCGTAGTATGTTGACCGGTGAGGACGAAGGGGCGCGGTGCAGTCGTCTTCGGGTTTTCCCTCACGTGATCCACGCATTCCGACTCCCGACCTCGCCTCTATCTATTGCGAACTTATCATAAATAAGTGCAATCAAATCTCTAATATACATGACACTATTTTACATAACCAACCGGCAATAACATATAATTACGTACATGCGACAATGTTTATAGTTATAGACCTCAGCAGTAAGGTCTGTATAATTATTGCGAGGTTCACGTCGCGATCTGGTGACAACCCTTACATCAGCATAGAAGAATCAATCAGCGAAACCAGGGACTCCAGCGAGTGTTGTATTGAGTCTCTAAATCAAGACAAGATCGACGAGGACTTTATGGCACTTTTTATATTGAAAAGATGGTAAAAATTAGGTTTTCTTTGCTCTAGTGTTGTTTGATGCTATTAAATCAGTTCATCCATTACCCTGTATTAGTTAGTTTGTTGTGGGTTTTTAAAGTGATTAATTTGTTTGTGGTTGAGATAATACCGTCAGTGCAAGTATGTAGGTTAATACGTCCACAAAAAGTACCTTTTGTGTTACCCTTTTTAAGTTGAATTGTCAGAAAACCGGGTAAAACCCGGGTCGAGTTTGTCGGCCGACGTTCCCGGGTAAACGACCCATTATAATGTTCGGCCATTTGATGCTGCTCGAATATTGCAAACTTACACGTCGACGCTCATTGTTTATTTTCTTAAATCCGTCCGAATTATAGCACTGACCATGTGTATGTTTATTGCAGCCTTGAAACACTGAACGAATACTTCTTATGCTATGAAGTATTTCCCCAGCTTTACAACCATTAACAATGGTTTTTGTACGTTTTATCCTAGTGTAAGAAATGTACGCAAAATCTTTAATTTAAGGATGAGTAATACATGAGGAAAAACGGAGAGTTCTGTTTTGCCAAATTGGATTACAAATGCTTGAGAATAAAATGTTTCATAATTCCAATATGATAAGATAAAATTATCCCACGCTATACCTAATAACACACATTTTTCACATAAACTGTTTTATTATCCCTAAACGAACTAGTCAGATATGTAATGTTAATAATTTGACTTTTTAATGTAATCATTAAAATGGTTACATTTTCCGCTTTGTTCTTTCTAAATTAACGCCTAATTAGTTAACTAATCTTTCCTGCTTATTATATTGTACATTTTCCTTGTTTTAATATTTTATAACTTGTATTAGAATTATTTTACGAAATTAAGAGCTATTCCTTATTAAATCATCAAAAATGTTTCATCGGTTTTCCCGGGGGCAGACGCTGCGTTTGGGAAATATTTTTCTTATCATTTTTTAATACCAGAGTTTTCCATGTTGTAGTTTTTATTAAATTGACTAATTATTTTAAAGTTGCAAATTATTTCCTTCCTGCTATTATGATTATAATTATTCATATGTTCACAGTAATGAGAAATATAAACTACCTACACGGTAACAGGGCAAGCATAAACTACAGTTCTTTCTACTGGATTAGTCGACTTGGAATGTGTATGTAAACTTATGTTTGACCTCTACATTGACCTCTACAAATGCACTCCAAACAGTTAATGATAAAAACCTTGGTATTTATCATAAACACATTATTAACACTTAACGAGGGAAATCCAAACAAACGATGCGGTATTTGCTTTATTAGAACATCATAATAATCACTGGGGTTTTACACAGATTTATCGCTTTTTAATCGTTATATTTTCTAACATGTGTTCAATAATCTAAACAACTATATTATAAACTGCAACATTGTCATACATTACGTTGAGTCTCCACTGTCGGAAAACCTGTACCACGATACTCTGTCTTTTAACGAAACTGCGACAGAAATGGTATCCATTACATTAAAACACGTAATTCATATTTTCTGAACAAATGGAGAAATCTTACAGAATCCCGTAAAAGTAAACTTCATTCTTCAAGGATTCATTTAAAATCTCGTTTGTACTATAATTTTACTGGTAGCTAGATATATCCAAATCATACGTTTTCGATATGTAACTCTGTCTCGTAACTATTGAATATTTTGGGATTTTTTTTATAATAGGTCTTAAAATTGCGCAATTCTAAGTTATTTGTTTCAAAATACCCTGTCGAATCAGTGTCTGACATTCGGATGTTGGTAAAAAGTGTCTGCTGTTCTTCTTCAAGAGTATCACGTCTCCATCTTCCAGCTCCAACTTTCCGTAATCCGACAGACAGAGGACTTCAATGTACAAGGACTTGGGCGGTCTGAGATTTTCCGTAAGATCTATACCGCTGTAACCGATGTCTTGTCCCAGAGACCTCATATAACCGGCTAGATTTGTGGAGTACTTGGAGAACCAAGTGTACTCGGTGTCGGAAAGTAATTCTCTCACATCTGCTGGTAGAACGGAGCCGAACTCCCAGCGTAATGTTCGTATTTTATTCATCCTGTTGTAGAGGTAGGCGAGGAGACATCGCTTGTTGCGTTCCAATGCGGAATGTCGCACTTGGACAGTCGTCCAAAGAGATTTGTTTTCTGATGTTGCATTTCTACAATAAAACATTATCTATAGATTAAACAGAGAATACTCAAAAGTTAGCTTTATTTTTATGAACAATTTCTTCCCTAAATAGGGAAGAGTTCCTTCAAAATTGAAGGAAACTAAAATAGTTTATGAAAAATTCATAGTAAATTAATTTGAGATATGAAAACACTATTTTCATGATCAATGTATTTTAGGAGAAATTTAAAAAATGAAACAACTATTAAACTCCAAGAAATTCCTCTATACTCTTATATGCTTCATATAATTTTATTTTATTTGTAGGAACACATTAAATTAACTAGATCACATTCTACCTCTTTCTATTATCCCCATTATGAAGCTTATTAATGTTGTATTTTTAATTGTATTTTGATTAATTAATATGAACAATATTTAATATAATTAGGTGTATAGAAAATGATTACTCACGCATCGGCCATGTTCATTTTGAACAGCACGTGCATCTCCTCAATAATCTGACGAACTTTCTCATCCTATAAACAAGTTAATTAATACTTATAATTATATTATAGTTCTAAATACATAATTAACTATAAACAGTTTTTTTATACTTTTAAAAGTTTTCCTAAAATGTCATATTATTATTAATGTTATATTTTGTCTGAGCCCCTCGATGGGGATGTATAGTGAGCTGGTGATGATGATGATGATGGTAGTCAACTAAAAGACCAATTAATTCCAAGTACATGACTTATAAGAATTACAAATGTTAATATACAACAGATTTGTTACTATCTACTACTAATCACCAGGAATAGAAGAAACTTACTGGATAAAACAATTGTTGCTCTTTAAACATAGAAGAAAAGAAACAAAAATTAAAATCTAGTATCTAAGTTAAGATCAATTTAAGAGTCTCTTAATACAAAGTAAGGTGAAAAATTTGTTTCACATACTACCTGTAAACGGAATAAATTGTATTTGTTGCTCAAGTTCGTGCTACATATCAGAACTTTCTATCAACATATCAGATGCTTCAGCATTTGTTCTTTTAGAAGTATGCGTTCCATACAAAAATCTTAGTTTATAGTTAAAAGACATGAGGTAGTCCATACTTTCCATACGAAAATCTTAGTTGATAGTTGAGATGAGGTAGTCTATAATGATCAAGGACTTGCCACTATGTAAAAAAAACTGATTCAAGTACATTTGGCCAAATTAACATTAAATACATTTTAAAATAAATACTTACGTTGTATTGATCAATTGTATCACGATTTCTCTCAGCTTCTTTTATTAATTCTATAACTTTTTCACCAAACATTTTGAAGTATTTTTACAGTATTAAGCTCTTCATAAAGTGATTTGTGAAACTTATTGTTTGTCTCAAGGAACAGTTACCGCACCGGCGTAAGTACTTAATTACACTTACAGCTACTTAATTACTTAATACAGTGTACATCGAATTGTTTTGTTTTAGCCACAAAATTATAAAATATTCCCGCCAAAACAATATTTGGGTATATCTAGTACTCTTAAATAGTCCTTAATCGTTTGTAAACTAAATTGGCAGCATAATTTTACTTGCGTTTATTTAATAGGAGTTTTACGCAATGCCAAAAAACAATATTTTAAAAGAAAAAGCCAAATTAACATAAAAATAATTCAAACATAACCTAACTGTTCAGACAACTTAGCTTGACTTTTGAATTTTTTGACAGTTTGTTCGGATACACGCCAATTAAAAATTAAAAAATCTACAACCTTTTTAATTTTATTCGATGTAAATACCTATTTACATCGAATACAATTATTTAGTTTTTTTTTGTAATATAATTTATTTATATGGAATTAACACTTTTCTATAAATTTATCTCATACGCGGTAAAAAAATATACAATTGCTTATGTTAAGCCCATAAGCTTAAATTATGTAATTATTCGTAGTTTATGTCTAAAGCTTTTAATTATATTTACTAGAATCATATTGAATACTAGGTATCAAAAAATCTGAATATCGTTGTACCCAACGACATCAGGTATGGTTTTTTAATATCATTGATTGCGACTATCCGATTATGGAAATTTCCATATATAATCTATGCCTGGCCCGGGGGCTGAAGGTTCAGAGAGGGGGAAAAGTGCTTGTCTGACTTGTTATGACGTACGACGTTTTTTTTCTGTTTCTGTTGCCGTTGTAGTCCATTTTACAATTCCTCAATTCGCATTCATTGCGCACGCGATTTTGAAACGACACGGTTGTTTGCAAGCAAAACATTATTTATTTAATAAACATGCTTTCGTGCCATTGTCAAGTGTAAATTTACTAGTATTTCAGTGTAAAGTAACGTTGTAAACCAATATCCAAAATGAGTGCCAAAAAGGAAACAAAAATTTATGAGGACAAGACCACAGACTCGGGCTATCTTTCTGGAGTTGTAACTAGTGAACAGCTGTCAGAGGAAATAGATGTGGGAGCCGTTTGTGATAGTGAGAAAGTGTATCAGTTTTCTGAGGAACAAATAGACAGTGGTTTAGACTTATCCGAATGTCTTTCTAATGTTAAGATTAGTGATACGGACACGCAGGTGCCCAGAATTAATGTGGAACCTGCGAGGAGCTTGGAGTACCCACCTTACCAAATACTGTTCGAACAGGACGACGATGGGGACACGTAAGTATTTCAAACTTTTACAAGTATACATTTTACATCATCTTAGACCTTGAAATACAACACTCAAATAACTATTTACACATTCTATTTTTAACTTGTTGCTTTTAAAATAGTTTAGTTTAAGTTCTATTTCTAGTAGGATTCTTGAAGAGTGAATGCAATGATCTGTTATGTTATAATCTGTAACTACCAAATATTAGATAGATAGTTAAATGTTGTTCATAATTAAATATTGGTTTAATCAATATTAACTTGTTCATTTTTGTGTTGTTTTTATAGCATCTTACAAAGTTGAAATAAAAAAATCATATAAGATTCTTGTATGAATTGCAAATATCACAATTTTGTATGTGTCTTGTGTTTTCAGTGGCCAAGTTGTAGTCATTTAGGAGAAGAGATCTACTAAACATAAATATACTATATTTGCATATGTTCTCATCAGTATTGATTAAAAAAAATGGTTTTAGTTCAAATTTTTAATATTAGGCATATACCTAACCAAAGAAAAACAAAATAATTATGCTGTTTTTTTTTAATAACTTATCATTTTTTGCAATGCTTCCTAAATCTTATTATGAAATATTGTTTTTATAATATGAATTTACAATTACATGCTCGTATATTTTATTAGAATTGCATGAACTCATTTCTAATTAAATAAATGATTCAACATAATTGGTTTGTGAATATGTATTCCAAACTATTTCCTTTACACAGGAAAGGTATGTTTTTCCAATAAAATACCAATTCACATACACAACAACAATATAACTCACACCTGTAACCCAGAGGGGTAGGCAGAGACAGCGTAACTCCATTTGACTCATTCCTGACACACCTCTCTCACTTCATCTACATTCATACATCTGCAGATGCATATATGACGGCTACGCATACTTTTAATATCGGCCTTCTTGAGTGATCAATTTGACCGGTATCAGTCCGCCTCGGGAGATGCACATTGACATAGAGTTAAATAAGAATATAAAAAAAAATAGTTCTTGTTTATGTAGCTAAAACAGTATTTTCTATGCTGAAAAAAAATATAAATTTCATTATTAAGTAATTATTTTTTTATTCATCAAATAGTGTCGAGCATAATGCCGGTTAACATTTTCCTAGTATATTAATGCTCTTTCTACATTTGCTATGTTTTTTTTTTATTCAAAATCAAAGTATGAGAATTATAATGAATATATCACTCTATAAAAAACTAGCTGTTGTGTGCGACTTCGTCCGCGTGAAATAAAATAATATAGCCTATGTTACTTGGGGATAATGTAGCTTTCTAATGGTGAAACAATTTTTGAAATCGGCCCAGTAGTTCTTAAGTTATTTCTCACTTTATAATATTAGTATAGATATAGGATGTTCATACGCATTCACTTGCTTTATATGGTACCTAAGGCTACGTTGAAATCTAATTAGCTCAATGACAATAGATTACACAATTCATCTTTATGTTGATATATTATATATTATGATATGATATATTATTTAACAGTGGTAGAGCCCGCTTTAAGATCTTCGCACGAATTGTCCGGCTCGCCCGGTGTAATACCACGACCACACAGAAGACAGGCGTGAAATGAAAGCAATTTCGTGTTTCGTCTGAAGAGTGTGGTGCCGGAGGACTAATTTTTAATCCGCTTTCCCTTCCTATCCTTTTCCTATAAGGAAATTATGGGAAGAGGAAGTGGAATTTCCGGGGGAGGGGACGCTTAGGGAGAGGAATTACCCTCTTGCTGTGCGTCTCCTCCTCCGAAGATTAAGGGTAGGCAACGCATCTGCAAATGTAGATGTCTATGGGCAGCGGTCGCTTCGCTATTTCAGCGAATTAAGGTGGCCGCTTGCTCGTTTGCCACTTTTTAATATAAAAAAAAAAAAAAAAAAAAAATATCTTAATTGAATTTATTTCCTGACAGGCAACTACACATTGCATCAGTCCACGGCTGTGAGAAATCAGTCAGTACTCTCATCAGAGTCTGTCCAGAGAAATCTTGGCTGGACGTAGCCAATGATTACGGACACACAGCTTTACATTTAGCAGTTATGAGCGGGAATGCGGTGGTCACAAGAATGTTGGTCATAGCGGGAGCATCACTGGCAATCAGAGACTTCAATGGGGACACGCCGCTACACTTAGCCGTGGCCGCTAACAACAAAGACTGTATGCAAGCCTTGTTGGCGCCCGTGCAGGAGCAGCCGCATCGAAAGTTATCTACGGTTCTCAATCAGAAAAATTATAATGGTAAGTTTTATCATATTCAGAGCTTATTTGAATCATTCCAGCATACTGTATGTTTGTTATGTGTTTTGTTTATGTTGTGTATTACAAAACTAATCATTCTGATTGATACAAATAAATTAAAATAAAATCCTCATCTAAAATGCTATCTTTAAACTAGTGCAATTAAAGAACAATATAAAAATCTATAAATTCCAGTGAATTTTTGTTATTGATTTAATAGAATTATCATAATTTCTCACTAAAATGCCGTGTGATGCATCGCTCCGTAAAAACCAGGGTTTTCCCGTCAACACTGCGCTACGGAATAACCTCAATGGTCTTTTTATGTTTTCCTTTTGTTTTCCATTGTTTTGTGTTGCGGTCGTTGGTTGAGATGAATGGGCCAATGTGATTAGGGTGACGGACTGCCGGACCGCGGCCCGCGGCGCTAGCGCACTCTCCGAGCCTCTCGTCCTATCACTGATCACTAATATATCTATAAAATTACTTATAGTGTATTTTCCTAAATGTCATACTTACCATAACTTAAGGAAATCTCCTAAAAATATTGATAAATATATTAGTAAAACTTTTTATCTTAATATGTGAGATAAAACATGTTGCTTGTCTAATCATTTCGTAATATTCGGTCCCCATAGATAAGGAAAGTTTGTTTTATGGCAAATTACCTTCATTTACCTCTTCGAACCTCCGGTTAGTCAAATAATACATTTGTTGGCCTTAATTCAAAGTTACCTAAGTTAGATAATGTATTTATATGTAAAATGTAGTCTTCCGATAACGTGGTGGCGACAACGCAGGACGCTGATATCGCGTTGGTTAAGTTGCCGTTTTTAATAGATTTTATATTTTATTGCTCAATTTAATTAAACCATTATCTTGTCATTTTTGATATCTAAAGATTGATTGAATCTTTAGATAGTCGACACCAAATATAAATTGAGTCACAGTAATTTACCGATTATTGGTATACTGGACGATACCGTTCGTCAGTACTGGACGAACCTACTATACTATTGAATGAGTAATATTATAGTAATACGCAAGTTTAAGCGAAATAGAATAATAAGAGTAACCGTTACTTGAATGTCATGACATAATACTGTTTACCCAAGGTCCCCTAACTGTGCATTAAATGACGAAACACCTGGACAAAAACACCTTGTTATCCTTGTTATTGTATTTAAAAAATCAGATATGTTTAAACCCAGTTACGAAATGCGTGTTGGGGAAAATCAACAACAGAAATTGAAGCGATATTTTCCAATTTACGTTCGAAATGTTAACAATTTTCTGAGTGTGTTGGAGATACGTTTTTAAATAGACGAATTAATTCTTTACGATGCTACGTCGTTGTAAAAACATCGCGCCATAGGTACATTAGCGAGGATATGTGAAAAACCATTTTTGACGTTTGAATTTTGTTAGTAATTTAACCTGTTTTATATTTTTTACATCCTGTTTAGATTGAGACATTATACTTTAACATATTTTGTCTCATCATAAGTCAAGTTATGTAATAATTTTTCATATTTTATTATCTTAAACAACGCTGTGCTTAGTATTAATGCATTATTAACTGTAGTTGTTGCGAATATTTCCGGATATTTTTTTTTCTTTAACAATATTCACAAACGTTCAAGGCACAAACAAGGAAGTTATTCTAATGGCAGCACAAATATTGATTTAAAACATAACAAGTTAAAGTAACCGTTAGCGGACAGCGCAAAGGTCACTAGATAGAAAAAAACCCTTAATTGAGTCCATATCTGTAGGATCGCAAAACCCCCAAGGCCCTTGCCCGGTGAACTGACATCACTCGTACTGCGAAAGCTTACTCACAATACCTAATCCTTTATTTACATATTACGTTGGTACGCCGCAATCATAATTATTGTGATATGGCGCTACGATCTCTGCGTACATTAGGAAAACAACAACATCCTGCGCAATCACCGCCTTGATGATCACATACTCACTTATTTTTATAAGCGAAATATTATTTAATAAATTGTCGAAGTCAACCCATACATAACTTGCCGAGTTTACTTAAATATCACTCATTATTATTCAAAAAATAATAAATATATTATATTAAGAGCAGCCTACTTGTAACAATGATATAGCAAGCTTCTTTATTGAGTGAAGGGTATTAAATTCTGTCCAGTCGGGTGTTGTCAGCGGTGACATTTACAGTATTCACAAAAAGCTAATCGATGTCGTTCCGCGGCATCATTTGTTCGTAATCATAAGATCTGCTTCCCGAGTGGCGACCTCGCTGCCACATCCCGGAAGTACGGGGACAATTTCCATTCGCCTTTTATAGCAAGTTAAGTAACGGATGTGAGCGAGCGCAGTTCACCTTCACGTGAACCATAGCAAGCCATTGACTAGAATAGTGTGACCACTACGTAGTAGATTATAGAAAAAATACGGATCTATCGTTTTATGAATTGAATCCTAGTATTCCGGAATCAAACCTGTTTGTTAAGGTGACAGCCGCGTGACGCGTGCGGACGTGCCGCTGTGAATGTGACCCCCCTTCCCGCCACCAACACAATACCCATTGAACGGGCCGTATAAACACTAGTAGTTGCAATTATGTAAGAAAAAACATCAATTGTCTTTGCGTAATCTGTATTGGAGAGATAAACATTCATCGTGTCAATCACACAGGTCCCTTTGTACCCAGTGAATTAAAACTCTTGTACTACATGTTCATCAAAAGTCGTCTTCCAAGGGTCACGGAAACGAAAACATTTGTTTCTGAATTAGTTTAAGTATTGTGAATCTATTCATCCCACGTTTTATGCTCTTTCATTAGAGAGTCGTTTTTATGGAGCTTTTATATTAAAAGTGTGTATTACTTTTGATGGCAGCGCGCGTCCTACTTGTGTGCGAGATGTGCTCTCGCGAAATGTATAACATTAAAATGTTATTAGTGTCCGAGCGCGCTAGTCTCGCGGGTTTTCCAGCTGTTATACGAGCGGTTTCAGCGGCGCGGACTCTTTAATGCGTATTTGCATTCGGTTTTACCCAGCAGCCTGACCTTGCGGAGAACCAGTCGCGCGCCAGCGCCA
The DNA here is from genome assembly GCA_013186455.1 of Papilio dardanus tibullus. Classification (NCBI taxonomy): domain Eukaryota; kingdom Metazoa; phylum Arthropoda; class Insecta; order Lepidoptera; family Papilionidae; genus Papilio; species Papilio dardanus. The sequence goes on along the minus strand of QDHC01005891.1, from coordinate 99,658 downwards.
GCCTCCCTCCCGCCCCCTACCGGTTTCAATTACATCTGTCTTTTTAAAGTCATCATTATCGCTAGTCGCTAAAATGTCAATGTCGCTTCTTATTTTCTCTAGAAAACTACAACACATAATCGAATTACCATTATACCAAGAAGATGTAATATTTTTAATCCATATTATTTTTAATATCAACTATAGGCTCTCCCTTTACTGTATTTCTATTATCAGTTCTGCAAGTTTAACGTCATTAAATTGCCACAGCAATTGTTACATAGGAAGTAAATAATTTTGTTGTGTCAGCGATACGTGCGCTACCATCTGCCACCGCCGGCAACATCGGTGGGTATTCCCGTGTCGGCGGTGAGCAGAAGTGAAAGCGGCGCTGGGATACCCCAGGCCCGGCGTGCCGACCGCTATTCGACGTTACGTAGCAACAAAATTTTGGCTGCCGGTTACATATCTTATTTATATAACTTAACTCAAGTTATATGCACAGACGCCACTTGATTAACATAAAAGTAGACCAGGGAGATTCAACAGGAAAAGTTGTAAAGTTTATTAAATAAAATGTAATTAAAACACAATAAGTAAATGAGGCAATCGTGGCAGACTCGACTCGAAACACTGAAACACCTCTTGAGAAGTTTCTAGATACAAGTTAGATTTCTCGATGATATATGTGTTATAATCACTACGGCGAATCGAAATCGTGGTAAGCGGCCTTTGAACAATTTCCGGTTGACATCCTTGGACCCAAACATTGAGGGATTACCTTTACGATGACGTTATAACTGTGCAAAATTCCAAATGACGATTGAAGGAAAACCGCAGACTCCCATGAACGCTGTTTTGTAAGTAATGATGATCACACGTACCTTTCGGGTTATACCCACGTGAAAGTGCGCTCCGCTCGCCGCGGCAGCCGCCCGCACGCCATTGTATCAACCACGCTTACTTTCCAATCTAACATCTATCATTTGCCTTCATAATACGAGTACTTATACAGTGTTCGTTAGCAGGCAAATATATCATGAAGATTCTCAATTTAACTCTATTAAATGTCCATCGATTCAAGTACTTATATCACGTTCGCATGGCTCGTCGCTTCACATTCCAATGTCAGTTTTTTGTAACTAACTTTTTATTGGTTCCACGTCAACCAACTCTGAGTACCTACAGAACTAATTATAATTTTAAACGAATCCCTCTTTCAGTGTATGCAAATTAATTATGCCTACAATAACATTACATTTGGACATAAAGTTGAAATAACGAAAATTCTAATATTTTCGTATTACTGGTTCTCAATTATTAATAGAGGATATATTATGCGCTGGGTTTTCAATATTGTCGATTGACGTAGTGTGGGCCAAGTGCCAATACTCGGCTTGCGAGCTCACTAATAGGTAATGATAGAACAAATGTTCGACACCTCGGAGTTAACAATTTTATACGTAAAGATACTTTGATGACCGCATGCTGGAAATCCAAATTAAATCCGGTTTTAAACGTACCTTCACTGCCATGATCATTTTCACCGCCATGATGTGCAAACCATCATAGTTGCAGTACGAGTGAAGTAATAAATGTACAATTGTAGGTATACGATGTAGGAAACGTTTCAAGGTGCGTATTTAGGTATTTCCATGTGCGATTAGTTCTGACATTGGTGCCGTGAGATGTGCGCTGTGAGCACTACTGAGCCGTGCGCAAACAGATGCGACTACATTTTTTGTTATGTCATCACCGCACACATGTACTGCATATACTTTTACACAAATTTAGATTTACACTTGTCTATGATATCGACGGGATTATAATGTATTTTACTTTCTCCGTGATTGTTATCTTTATATCAATAAGATTGCTGGACTCAATGCGTCTGTGCGGTGTTGTGGTGGCTACTTTTTGTCCACAGACAATAGGTCAATGGACCGGTGACGTAGTCCGCTGACGTTCGCTACCAATACACTAATTATACAGCTAGGTACCTCCTACTCGTATTAAACTTTCTCCTAAACTCTTACAATGAAACTGAAACTTTAGTATGTTACTGTAACTTCTAAAATATTTTAAATACAACAAAGTTAATATTCGATTTTTATTGTTTTTGTATTACATTTTAAAGTTAAATTAAAAAGACCTATTCTCTTAAATCGTTGAGTTATCAAAGAAATGTTTGCGCGTGCGCAAGCAAGGTGTCGTTATCAGTAAACACTCATTGTCAAACAAACGGGGTTTTCCACCTGTCGAGTGTCGACCTGCTTCCACGATGTCCTCGCGCCGCTACGAGCCGCGAGCTCACCGCCTCACGTCCCCTCACCTCGCCCTCGCCTCGCCTCGCCTCGCCTCGCCCAAACGTAATAAATGTAAATGTAGCAGTTGAGGTGTTAGCTGTTGATACAACGAGTGCCTGCTACTGAAGTTCATTGCGCTTTATAAAAATATTTTATAAAAAATGTATGCTGCTTACTAAACGTCGATACCTCCACGTCCTCTTTTTTTATTCTACTATCGCATATCAAATTACAAATAAGCAACAAATTCCATAGACTAACACGTCGCCCGCGGGTGCCCCAAACTACGTCATTTGCTTGTATCCACCTCTAATTTATGGCATTGACATTTGTCGGTCAACGCTTATAATTTCATCTAGGACCTCTTCTACAATCAATAAACAAGGTACGCGGAGATGTTCCGCACTCCTCTAAACATTTGTGTCTCTCTCGCGCAAATTATCGTAACATGTTTTGTACGGAAACAGTGAAAATACGATCGCCATTAGCCTTATAAGGCGTGCGACGTCGACGCTCGCGCCGCATTGCTTGGAAAACCCCAGCGGGCGCGCCGACCCCGCACGCCGCACGCCCCGCGTTCGCCCTTCCTCGTCCCCGCCCCCGCTGGCAAGCCCCGTGCTCGCTCCTTCCACTAATGAAATTCCACCATCATCTCAAGTACATGGATGATATTTTACAATACATTGATTTGGTTTATAACAAAATAGCTAGATATGTAAAATTTATTTGTGTAACCTTTTTTCACAATGATTAAACATTGGGGTCAAAGGTCCCGAAAGAATCCAAAGACTGGAGCGAGATAAACACCAAGCATTCTAGCTAATCATTAACCTTTTGATTGTAATATTTACAATTATAGGTGGTTTAACCCTTCTTGTAAGAAAAGGTGAAGGCTTGTAAATCAATTGGCTATTGTGTGTATAACTAGTCTTGATAAAGTTGTTCAATGTGGTAATATTAACTTCAGCCCGGATGCTCTATTGAATACCGGTGCGACATCATTTGACTGAGGTTTTCTCGGAATTTTTATGATATTTTCAAGAAGTATGTCGGCCTGTCTTTCCGGTCGCGGCGACTCCCAGCGCTTCATTGTCATACGTCTCATTCATTGCTATCGCTTCACCACTTTACGCTCTTCAATTAAAACTATTCTCAAGATAAGTTGTACGATTACCGAAACAAATCTATTTGGCTCAGTAAATATACAGATTGAACTAGAAATTATATCTCTTAATATAATTTTGTTTCTAGAAAATTCAAGTACTTACACAATCGAATAAAATTTAGCCTCAAGTTGGTATTTTATACAAATACGTCGGGCATGCGAACATGATTAGAGGTGTGTTAATTTTTAAGTAACACTGTTTGCGATTTGTATGCATACCACCTGATCGTAAATACAAGTAGTGAAAGAAACGCGAAGTATTTGCGCGTGAAGTTCTACTATACGTGTTATGTTGTAGGTTGCGGCGTTGGAACAATTTATACCGCTTCAACGCGAGATTAACCCTAGATAGATGAAGCCATTGCTCACTCTCACTCTGAATAAATCGTCGAGAAATAACTCTGGGGAGATTTAAAATCCTCCCCGGATGTTTTGGAGCGCGCTGTGCACCCATTTATTTCTGTCGACTCGGAAATAGCCCGAGATCTAGGCCAATCGCGCGCCGCTCCGCTACAGCTGCCTGCGCCACGCAAACTGGCAGAATTTGCAATGACAATATGAAAAGATATGGCACACGAACACCCTGAATGAGATAAGGCGCTGAGACTGCAGCTATCGTATGCGCGAGCAGTCTATCAGACTTGCACATGGCGACTGCCAAAGTTTGAGTTGCAGTACAAATTGTACTATATACAATCATTTAAAAACAGAAAATATGGTGTTCTTCACCGTCGGTGGCGCGTCGGTCTTGTCGCTAATTTGGAATTCCCATGTTCATTGCTCCGAGCCCACTTGCCGGGGTTCGTACCTGCTCTCTGCGATATCATCTTATAAATATGTACGTTAATCAACGACCCGAGATTGAAAATAACAAGTTTGTGAAAACAAATATAAAGTGGCGCAATATAGATCGTATTTATTTTTTAATACTTTTAGTAACTAAGTGCGATGACCCTCTCTTTAGCCAGGAATGGTGCGCCACAAATCTATCCCGCTAAATAGTTATGTACCGTGCCATCTGTTTTTAGCATCTCTGTTATATTTTGGGAGCTGGGAACGAATGTTTTTGTTCAGTATTCTTTTACCTCTTGACTCACTCATTTGGCGAAACAACAGAAATTACAAAACAGCTAATAAATTAGCAAAACTGACAAACCATCAGTATGAATCTTTTTCATCAAAGACTGTGGCGGTGGGGTTAATTGTGACCAGTATACTATTATGATTATTGATACGCTCCGACCCCCTCGGCCCGCTGTACACGTGCTGTCCCCCGTCACCGGCGGATTGTGGGGGACGGGGGCGTGACGTCACGAGATCCGCCAGCAGTGTCACGTCACGTACTCACGCTCGCCGCTGGCCGGCTGACCGCTCGAGGGTTCAGTTCCCACGGTGTGACGTCAATACAGGATGCCCTGTTTGACATAATTTTCATTATTACAGTTGCATTTTATAAACAAACAAAACTGAGATCACGAGAGAGATTGAAAGGCGTATATTCGATTTCACCCTACAATTTACTGACTGTGTGTATTTGTTGTTGCAGGTCAGATGTGCGTGCACCTAGCGGCCTCCGCGGGACACGTGGACACGCTCAACACGCTTGCCTACTACGGCGCAGACCTCAACGCTACCGTGAGTACCCCATCTACCTGTATAATAAACGATAGATTAGTAAGTCGAAATTACTTGGATAATATTAGATTTTTTATAAAGATCAGTACTTGTCACGCAAACATATCAATCATACTATAAATTTATTTGACATGATAATAAAAAACATCAATTAATTTTGTTTACGAGTATAAATAAAATTGCGGGAAACGTTGATTGACAGGCTTGTCTGTCGGCTGTACCCGAGTGTGCATGTCTCTGATCACGTAGGTCTAGGGTCCGGCGACCTCTATAGCTGCAGGCTTACTGTAGTACTTATACTTCGGAATGCAGTTCATTATTGCCTTCTGAAATGAAGACTCTACTATGTCTAACTCACACTGTTTACTACGTGGACACATGACATTTATTATGAACATAATTTGTTCGTCGATCTATTGAAGGAATTCAATAATCATTAAATACATTACCTTTTGTACTTTAGAACAATTCATATAATTGAGAGTACATACGTGCTCCGCAGCGCACCTCGTCAACACAAACAAAAGCCCCGCGCCGGGAAACCCGTCTCTAATCAGCTGATAACACCCCGTACTGATAACTGGCGGGTTTTTTCTCTCCGTTTGTTCGCTTACACTGCGCTCCGACGTCTCTCGCAATATATACTTTATGGTGTTCAGTTCAAAGTCTTCAATGCGACGGCGAACGCACGGAGACGAAAAGTGCCACCGTCATTGCTGACGTACAAAAATTTAAACAATGTGCAATAACTTAATTTGTGTAAAATACCAAGTTACAGAGAGCAAGATAAAAGATAAGACAGGAAATTAGTCGACTGTAGACGTTATTATTTGGGACATTAGTGCCATAGTTTTCCCCAAAATCGTTCTCGGTAAAGGAGCTCATATCTAATCCTAATTTATATTCGTCGCTTATTTTTCCTGTTAAAAAGTTTCATATATGTCGAAGATCTTAAAAAGTGTAATATTTGATAGCATGGCTAATAGTGATGTGTTTGTGTTGCAGGAGGGTCTGGCGG
>QDHC01005891.1:66787-93418 GCA_013186455.1 Papilio dardanus tibullus | reverse complement strand
ACCGACACGGATACAGACACAGAAGATGACGAAGACGATGTGAGTATACATAATAACCCCTACTGGAAGAGCAAAGTCCCACAGCCCTCTACGTCAGGCAGATCTGTCAAAACCAGTTGACCTATATGCTAGACTTGATGACGTATAACTAATGCGTACCACTACTACAACTATACGCAATATTTCATCATAACGTTACAATACATGGATATTTCCTAAGTACTGTAATCAACATTTATTTTAATATAAACAAAACTGTATAAAAACAATACGATAATGAGAGCGGTTCAAACGAGAGTAGCAAAGATGTTTCTGGAATTGTAATTAGTAAACAAAGTAGCGAGTACACGCACACTCGATGAATACGCAACATATGTCATAGTTTTCCACTTCGGAGCCGACAGACACAATAAGTACGTTCTGAGAAATACAACTACATTGAGTCAAAGCGACTCTGGAGGAAAACTGGCGACAAACGTCATCGGCACATTACGACAGCCGCGTGGAAATATTCGGCCCGGCTTCCGTTGATTATATTTTAAAATATATCTAATAAATTAATTAAATATAATGCCTCGATAATGTGTTCCTGTCTGCTTCACTCGCTTCCTCTTATCTATACTGATATTTTGTTTCATAAGTACTAATCGAAATATGTCTTCTCTTCCAGATGTTCGACAGCGACACGGAGAGTCTGTTCGAAAAGCTAAAGGAGAGCGCGAACCTCATCAACGTCGCGTAAGCCCGCGCCCCGCAGCGACGATATCATCGTACAATTAATATAATCAGCTATATATTTATCATTGTCTGTAAATATCCCAAATTGTACTGATTGTTGCTGGAATTAAATTGACCCGTGTGATAACTCCAGCTACTATCACAGTGGTGTGCGGCGCCGCGCCGCGGGTCGCAAGATAACAGCCGATTAGAGGTCGAATGTATTGCGCATTTACTTTATTTCCATCTCATTTCATATATGTGCCTAGTGTTTTATATTATACATATGTAACATGTCATAATTAAAGTCTTTGCGTGCGAATGTTGTGACAGCTGACAGCCGCCGCCATTGACGTCAGCTGTCACCTGTCAGAGATATTGTGACGTGAACTGTCAGCTGTCACAGATAATATTGTCAATGGTTCGGTGCGCGGACCCGCGGGCGAGGGGCCACGTCTTCCTCTACGATATACGTTCAACAGTTAAATATATTTATAATAAGACGTATGTATATTAACAATAATTTATATAACATTTTCTATTATTCGTTTGTAAAGGTGAGACATGAGCTGCGCACGCGCAGTGACAATTATATTTATCCCGGTGAAATAGAATGTTCATCGTCGGTATAAAATCGGTTAGACAAATTGCGGCTTTGCCCTGACTTTGTTAAGAAAGAGGCGGCTAAGGCCCCATTTTGTTAAACTGTTTGCATTCTCTTAGCCCGCATTGGTAAGGTCGCTTTTTCAAAACTCTTGCTAATAGGAACGCTTTAAAATCATTCGTGTTTCGTTCGTAGCGCTCAAAATGCGTTGCGCGATAAAGCGTCGCCTTTATAAGCGTTATACAGTAAAAACCGGATAAGCAAGTCCAAGGGACCGCGATATTTGTCTCATTTAAAGGTGGTTTCTCTCTAATCCGAGTTCCTCGTCGGAGCCAAAGGATGACTCGCTTATAAAGGTTTAACTGCATAGAAATGCATTTGTTCGTGAACGCGTTTTAAAAGCGCAATGCGAATGCGGGCTTAAGGGTTTGTTTGTTATTTGGTTATCTGTGCGATGTCCCTCACTTGTACCGCCGAGAAAGGTGACCGGTGCTTGCACCTCCTCCTACCTAGCCTAGTAATTACTTTGTTTATATCTATAGTTTATTTTGTAACTGCCTCTAACTAGTTCGATGTCATGAAAAAGAAAGAAGTGTAAATAAATCATTAATTGAATTTGTTAAATATGAGAAAAAAAATATTTTGCAGTTTTAGTTTAACTTATGTATTGCAACTACTGATAAGAAATTATGTATTCACTTTTATTTTATGTAACATGGTTTTTGATATACGACATAAATAATTATTTACATTTTGTGGTTTGAATTTGTCAACATTATTTCCTTTACCGACACGGGAGATCGCCAGCGTCGCCTATCTTTATAGCCAAGACCCACTTTGAGTCGCTGCGACAGCGAAGTATTTCCTGTACCGCATCATATCTATACAAGATATTTAAAAAAAGACAACACATTGATTTACTGTTGCAAAAAATTAAGTTTTATATGCTGTAATCATCCGATAACCTCAATATAAGTAAAATACTACAAATCAGAGTGTCCATCCAAACTTCATAGCGAATCACAATAATGTATGGGACGTTGTAAGCATTCTGTAATTTTAGGGTTTCATTTGACCAATGTCTCGCAAAAAACGCCCTTACGCCGAAGGAAAATCTCCGTTTTTATCGCGATCGCTGTCTAATGAAGCCATAGGGCAAAACGTACAGATGGGCGTTGCGCGGCGGACACGCCCATCAGAACGCTAGCCACTCCCCACACTGCTGTGGGTACTCTTACCGCAAACTCCTGAGCCTTTTTTTAAGGCACAAACAATAAAATGGCTAATATTCAAAATAATTTATTTAAAAAACAAATAACATGAATACAATATTTTAATACTTGTTATTACTTGTATTTTTCATTGAGTTCTCTACGTAATTTATGCTGACAATAGAAAAATTGAAACACAGGAAAGTAGACCTTAAATAACATCTTCGCACGAATTATCCGGCTCGCCCGGTGTAATACCACGACCACACAGAAGACGGCGTCAAATGGAAGCTATTCCGTGTTTCGTCTGAAGAGTGTGGTGCCGGAGGACTAATTTTTAACCCACTTTCCCTTCCTATCCTTTTCCTATAAGGAAATGATGGGAAGAGGAAGTGGGTTTTCCGGGGGAAGGGACGCATAGGGAGAGGAATTATCCTCTTGCTGTGGGTCTCCTCCTCCGAAGATTAAGGGTAGGCAACGCATCTGCAATTGTAGAAGTCTATGGGCTGCGGTCGCTTCGCTATTTCAGCGAGTTCAGTTGGCCGCTTGCTCGTTTGTCACTTTATAAAATAAAAAAAAGCAGTTAAAAAATAACGAGACATTGATTCAAAGAAATAACAAAATTCTTTGTTTTTTTTTTAGAAAATAATATTCGACTACGACAACGGAGGTTAACTAAAACTAACCATGACCCAGTAACGATTGTTATGTAATATATTTTTTAATATACATTAGCACCCAAGTTACCTTTAGAATTTGTTTAATATAACTGCATGCTTAACTTAAACCAATTAGGTTAGTTCTAGGTTGAAAAAAAATCTAATAAAAAGGAGTTTGTGCGCACAGTGGGTCGTCATAGATTGACATTTGAATTTCGCGGTTTAACGGGTTGATATATGTAGATGGACCGACGATTTTTATTCTCCTCAGAAACGAGTAGATGGAAATACCCCACCGCTATGGATGTACGCGGGGCGTGAGGTCGTCGGTTACCAGTCGCAATTTGAATATCTAGGGACAGTCAGTCTACGATCAGGGTACAGGGTCGCTGAAGGATTCGGTTCGCGCTTACGGGAAGCGGTACATCTGGGTAGCATCACTGGCGCCCATTGACTAACGGACTGTGGTCTTTAACTTGACTGACTCAGACAGAATTACCAGGCGCCTGCAGCCGGTGAATGGGGCAAGTTGGTAAGTCCCACATTATCCTTTCATTATAATATCACACCACCCTTAGTGCATGCGTAGCCTCAGAGTAGTTAGTGCCGCAGGACCCGAACCTGCGTTTGTACACCACATTCTTTTAAAATAATATTTGTATAATTAAATGAAACTTGTTCAATTTTTTTCTAAAATTAATTTATTCGTTCACTGGTACTACATACAATGTATATCGCGAAGGCCTTCATAAGGCCACTCGATTTCTTATGAACACAATATATTTTTTATTCCTATAACAAAATAGTTTCTACGCGCATTAAAATTATCATTTATACAAAATATTTTTTGCTAGTTTAATAATAACGTTTCGTGCGACGTCGATTGCGACCGAACTTTATCTAATTAATGGACGATGATCGTTTATATATTCTATGATTAAAATTAAATAACAATTGTTGCGTTAACATTGTATATTAACTCTGGAATGTGTCACTGAGGTTGTCATATCTCCGTGTAGTAAGTGGGGCGGTTGATGCGCAGCAGGTAGAAGACGTTGGGGAAGACGTAGGTGGTGTTGAGGCCGATGACGGCGTAGGTGAAGTACTTATAGCAGAGCTCGGCGAGGATCTTGTGCCGGTTGTGGAGGCTGTCCTCGGAGCGGCGCAGCGCGCGCAGGTCGCGGCGCAGCAGCGCGCAGACCAGCGCGTACGCCGCGGACTTGGCGATGGCGCGCGTCGCCAGCAGCCCGCACAGGCCGAGCACGGTGCGCAGCGCCGCGCAGCCCAGCATGGCCGCGCCGGGCCACACGATGTCGTAGGGCGGGCTCCCCGCGCCCGCCGTCAGGTTGCCCAGCTGGTAGTTCACCCACGAGCCCGTCAGGATGCCCGCGCACACGCTCACTATCATAGTCGTGTCGCCTCTGAACATATAACGATACTCGTCAATTTAATGTTTCTACAATATTAGTGTCGATTTTAACAGTAATAAATTACTTAAATGGCAATAAGTAGGAAAAAAGCTATGTGCGAAATTGGTCAGCCATAGTCAGCCTCTCGTCCCGTCGTTTACAAATAACTCGTATCATTTTGATCAAATTTTAAGATTAATATAATGAAACAATATTAGTTTTACGTCTAGCTTTAGGAATATATAATTTTGTTTTAGTTATAGCTTCAATAAGCGATATCTCGTCACGACTTCTACATAAAGTGTGTGCGAGACGACACGCGGCGCGCCGCACGTGTACCGCGGAGAAAGTAGGTACAGGTTTCTTCAAATAAGGTACATTTGAATATTTAAAACATTAACTAACATCAGTACAAACTAATTAATCTTGACTGCTCTTGTTTTATTGAACCAGTCGGTATAAATTCGTGTAGCGACCAAATTGGTAAAATACTAAATAGGAAACGTAACTTTTTAGAGACAATTTAGGAAGTACGAAGGTCAAGATCACCTGGTGGGGGTCCACTTGTCTGCGTGAGGGTGGAAGACGACGAGGAGGATGGAGACGGCGATGACGAGCGCAGGGGCGTAGGGCGCCGTCAGCAGCACGCCGTCCAGCCAGTCCACCAGCGGGATCAGCGGCACCATCAGCGCGCCCGCCAGCACCAGCCCCCCCGCTATGTCCTGCAAACACCCGCACATATTTCTACACCAGTATAATTATACTTAAACAAGATTCATATGTAACCTAAAGATATTCACAGGTTAAAGTAACAACGTTCACTTTTAGTACTATCGAAGGTTAAGTCAGCATACCAGCACACTGTGCATGCCGAGGTAGACCCTACTGACGCAGATGAGCGTGCACCAGGCGACGGCGATGAGGAGGCCCCAGTGCGCCGGGTAGCGGTACCGGTCCATCGTGTACAGCAGCACCGAGAAGGGGATGGAGACGCCGACCATGGCGTGCGTCGACGGCATGCCGTACTCCACCGCCCACTTCTGCTGCAGCTTCTGCACCGGGTACCCGGGTCGCGGCCATCGGATTATATCCTTGGAACCCTGACCTGGAATTAAATTGGGCTACTGGTTAATTTCATCAAAATTGAGATCTTAGATGTGATCGGATAATCGGTTTTCTTTTGTTATTTTTATGGAGTAAATATAATAGGTTTGAATAGTGACTCATTTCCAAGCATTGTGCTATTTAGTGCGCGGTTAATTCCTACGCCAGCCATCTTTGCGAGCCATTTTTGCTTGAATGTCAATTAAAATATGTAAATTATTATACATGTAAATCCATTTTACTGTTAAAAAAAACCCAACGTTATAAGACTGTAAAATATTGTAAAGACAAGTGTAAATACTTTAAAACGAAGACATATTGTTAGATTATTATAAACCCAAAGATAGAGTGATAAGCGAGTTTCGTACTTCTGGAAATTATGTAATATTTTTTTATATTATAAAGTTGCAAACGAGCAAGCTGCCACCTTGATTAGCTGAAACAGCGAAGCGACCGCTGCCCAAAGACATCTGCAGTTGCAGATGCATTGCCTACCCTTAATCAACGGGGAGAAGACACACATGTATATTTAATTTTTTATAATAATTTTAAAACATATTTTGATTCTTCGCACAAAGGCTTTTTTATAGTGCGCTCAAAAGCGTTGAAATCGAAAAAATGCATTTGGAGGAATCTGTTCATATGACAGCTTCCAGTGTTGCAATTTGAATGTTAGGTAAATGAAACAAGAGTGATCTTGAACTGTTTGTATGATACTGGCACAGTTTTTTACAAGACATTTTCCTAACATAATACCAAATGTACGAATTATAATTCTTAAATATAAAACATGTCTACTTCATAATACAAATAATAATCTGATGATTTAATCTCAGAACTGTTATCATTGTTAGTATAACATTTTTGTATAATATGAAGACATAAAAACAAATACAACACAAAGTCATGTCTTTCATGACATCAGAATGTTTCAAGATATTTACATTTAGCGGTAATACCAATTGAGAATTCACTGTTCTCCTTACAACTTTATCTCTGTTCACATCTGTATGAGCATGGATCAAGCAACCTAACAACCTAACAACCCTCATGAGAGTCTGTGTCACTTCTTTCATTTAGAATAAATCATTGAATATGTCATGAATAATTCATCAATGTAGTCCAACCTGGAAAAACAACAGTCTGAGGGACTGCAATATTTTTTGGAAAAAAACAGCCATACAATATGTTCAAGTATACAGTACAAAACCAATACATACTATGTAATTGTACAAAATTAAGAGTTATAGTAAAAGTTAATAGAAAAACAGTAATAAAATTAATTAAGACAATACAATGGAGCTGAACAAACAAATGCATAAAAACAAAATAAATGTTAAATACATAGGTTATTGGTATAAGAACAGAAAATACAAAACTAACTCTCTTATAGAGTTTTCTCGCTAATCCGATTTCCTCGGTTATGGTGGTAGATCATTGAGACTATAGAATGACTCATATTGAGGTTTGACTGTTTACAAAAAAATTAAACGATGAATTTAGAAGTGTATTTGAGTTATTTTAACGAGTGCACAATGTGGGATGTAATCTCGGGCGACATCTAGCCATTTTAATTCCAAGGTAAAACTACTGAGCATATCGATTTTTGTTAATGACGATAACGTGTGAACAATGTGAAATCTCTAATACCTGCCTTCAGCTTCAACTAGTCATAAGATAAGGAAATACTAAGTACACATTTGCATGAACACAAAGTCTTTAATCTGATAATCTCGGTCAGCCACAAAAAATCGGAATAATCATCATTTTAGATTAGGTTTACATTGATTATAGTTACAGAATTAGTATTTAAGATTATCTTTTACAATTATTATAGAAGTGTGATGGTGACGTTAATGTGTGTGTTGCCCATAAAGCATCTGAGTGATTGTCATTGCAAGGAATTGACGAAATAACTTGTAGGGAGTCAAGAAGGTGTGGAACCATAATAGGCCAAACTGCACGCGCCCTCCCGATTCGGCCCTTATCTCCTGAGAGTTGGTGGGGCCATGGGTGGAGAAGGGATATTGTGTATAATTATTATGAAAGTGAATAAATATGTAACTGGGTAAATGCAGCATTCGATTGTTTATAAAAAAAAACACACTTCTATGCGACAAAGAGATCCTATCCTACAATTCTAAACTAGTAGTAATTGTAGTTTGACCTATGATGAGCTCCATTTTCCACAAATCGACGACTAGCACGTATTTTGCGTGAATTATATATATATCTTTGAATTTCTTCGCTAACGTGTGCTGGCATCACAATGATTTCCTTCACCGTAAGAGGGTCGGGTAAATATGTACAAATGAAATTCGAAAAACATATTGGTAAATGGCGGGATTCGAACTCGGGACCTCAGATTACAAGTCAAGAGCTAAACCCCTGAGCCACCGACATTAAGTAATAATATTAATAGATAGATAAAAATTTAAAAGCTTGTCTTCATAAAATATACCACATCATAAACACCTGTCAAGGTTAGTTTTAATTGTCACCGCTGTGTTTAAAGTAATAATGACTGTCATAAAACATAGTTCAAATTTATGATCTATTGTACTACAGTAATGATAGAACACAGCTTACCTGATTTACACAGAAGAGGAAGTTACCATAATAAATTATATTAAGAAAATTAAATTTCATACTTATAACCGTACGGCTTCATTAGACAGAGTTCTTGGAAAACACAGAGACCTTGTTTTGGCATAAGGCCATTTTTTGCATCAAAGAAACCAGAGCTGCTTCATCCGAAATTTAGGATAAGTTTAAACGCTTCAGTGGTGTTGTTTATAAGCTAACAATTGTTAATGTACTTCTAATAAGCTTCATAACTTATATAAAATTATTTAAAAAAAAAGATAAGTCTTTAAAAGATAATGTAAAATATTTCCATTTACCTATATACATGACAATAGTCCAGACCAGGATGACTCTCCTTCCCACAGCTCCATCTATGTTCCAAAACCAAAACGGTATGAATGTGACATAGAATATTTCATCTCCGAGCGCCGTGCCCACCACAAACAGCCAGTACCAGAACTTGTTGTTGATGTGACACACCACCTCCTCCCTGCCGGCGCTCTCTGCGGACGTATCCGTGTCGTACGAGGACTGGGAACTACTCGATATATTGCTAGGGACCCGTTTATGTTGCTTTAAATCAAATTCTTCATTTTCTCTGTTTAACCTGTCCGAATGAGTTATTTCTGCGGTGCCTTCATGAGATATATTTTTATAAATGACACCAAAAAAGTTCTGAACCTTAACTACCAATAATGGGTCATTTAAATATTCTATAAGGTCTTCCCACATCGCGACAGATTTCTAAATAATTTTACGAAATTCACTGCACAACACTAGTAGCTCACCACTACGGTGCTGACTTCATCATTGCTACCACGCAAATGGATGATAACTAGTAAAGTATAAATTAGTATAAAAACTTGAGATTTCAGTCAAACCAGTCAAACTCAAAATTCTCAGCGAACTTAGAACTTTACGATAAAACGTCTAATGACATTGTCATGTTGACAGTTCAGTACCTTGAGATGGCAATCCATAGAAAAAGAAAAGTATAGAAATGGCTATAGCGTTTACGGTAGAGGGACAAAAAATGCCTTAGACGGCATGTCTATGTTCTGTGTGCATCACGTTAAGGTTTTAAACCAATAATATCATGTCCTAAGCCTTTGCCTAGGACGTTTGAAAAATTGGTTTACCTAAAATACGCTTGGAGCACCACAATACTATACGGTACATCATATTGACACTGTCAATTTGACTGTGACATAGATCTTTGGTCCTTTTCTCCGGATGTGATATTGTTTGCTTGGGTCCGGTTTCTGGATATGACGAATCATATAGGATTGTGGCGCTAAGAGCGTATTATTGGTAATCTAATTTTTCATACGTCCCAGGCAAGGGCTTAAGACATGATTTTTATTGGTTTAAAGCCATAATATGATGCACACACAACGTAGCTCCGACGTAGTCTACGGTTTTTTTAATCCCTCTACCTTTCCTTTTTCTCTTTCTACGTAAAATACAGATAATAAAGTAAAGTCAAACGTTGCACAGATAAAGTATAAGCTTAAGTTTGAAAGACCGTTGACAGCAGACAGATTTTCTTACATCTGTGGGTAAAGTAGACCGAGACCAAAACACTCAACTTTTCAACGAGATTGTATAAAAGTAAACTTATTGGATTAGACAAAATAAATCTTTACTATATATTCTAAAAACTTTGTTGGACTAATATAGAGTCTTATATTTCTTTTGAGCATTTAGCAACACGTAAGCGATTTTTCAAAGGCCAAAGAAAGTTTTAAATACCGTCGTGAAAGTTTCATGTAAGTGTACGTTTTATTTATACTTTAAAATATCTATCGTTTATCGCTTAAGTTTATATTATTAAGTCAATTTAAATATATGTAATCGTTCTACTACCAGTACATGTCGGTATCTACAATTTATCTTTTAATTCTATTGCTGGACATTGATATCAGCTGATGAAGTTTTAGATTCAAACAAAAATATAGTTCAGGTCGAACTCCTTATTTAATGCTATTGTTGAGTATATAGTATTATAGATTATAAAATCATGCACGTTCTCATAATTCAATAAATATTAAATTGGTATATAACATAAGAAACAATCCATAATGAAAAGTTATGAAACCTCTCAAGTCAACCATATCACCACTTAACATCAGGTGGGATTGTGGACAAGTGCTGGCCTTACAATGTAAACAAATACACAGAACTGAGTGGGAATTGAATATACTGTTACTCTTAGTGTCTGTGTAATGAACAGTAACTGTTATTAAACATATCAATTACAATCAAATGTGACAACTGAGTGTTACTGCAATATTTGTCTTGTTTAAAGAGGTTTCCCTCTAATCCAAGTTTCACCCTTATGGAGGTAGGTCATCGATATCAGAGCACACTTTTGAGGTTTCTCACATGTCTTTAACTGTATTTAAAATTCATGAAATTTTATGAGTATCGGGATAGATCTCAGAGTGAAATAAACATTGTATTTGTTTCATTACAACAATGTTAAGAGAATAAATAACTTATGTTTAAATGCCATTTTTTATTTAAGAATAATTTTAATATCTATTTTCATTGTTTGATAAAACAACATTAAAAATAAGTATGTAGTATGTAGTTTTTATTTTACCCAATAGGTCCAATAAGGAAAACAGTGTCAAAGATTTTCCCATGCTAGTGCACTGTAACGTGACAGCCAACATGAGCTATATCCAATTATAAAGAGTAAGGTGTCACTAGATTCATATTCATTTTTGCCTGATGTATCATAGCTCATAAGATATGAATGTAACAATGATACAGACAGTTAAGTTTGTTTTGTTAATTAAATAGTTTATTGTTAAGTGTTGATTATATGGCTATGTTGTATGCAGGTATTGCAAATAAATATTTTAAACTTGTGAGTGTATTTCGCGGCTTGCGGTCGAGCAGTTGTGTGGCGTGCGTCGCAAGCCGCCTAGTTGACGAACCGATAACGGGTTCAGTTTTGTTGTTATTCATTGACAATTAAGTGAGCGCGAACATCACTTTATCTCGCGACCGATAACATTGTTAAATATACCGAGCTATCATTCTGCCCCCGCCACCTCGCCGCACCGCGCCCCGCGCCCCGCGCCCCGCGCCCCCTGACTACTCCCTATATACGCGAATTTCATGTTTTGTCTCTATGTTTGGCTTGACATTGATAAATACAATGTTACATTGGCTTAATCTTCGCTGTTAATATTTGTTTAAAATGCGTTTGATATTATAGATTTTTTGGAATAGGTAAATCAAAAGGTACTCATTAATACCTCACATTATCGCTACTTTAATCTGCGTAGTGAGTGTTATGAACAATGCTCGCTGTAATTGGCATGCAAACAATGTTATCTTGCGTACACATTGCGTGTAGGAAGGAGCGCGGAGTTTGCGAACTGACCTAAGTCACGTAGGGCCTACGGCTCGCCGAAACGCACAACGTGTTGTTCTTAGGCCTTCATTAGACCGAGTTCGCGGAAAAAACGGAGATTTTGCCTCTCCGTAAGGCCGTTTTTTGCGTGACATCGCTCTAATGAAGCAAGAATTAGGGTTACGTGTCATTTACCTCAAATCAATATTGTTTCATTAATTATGTAGTGTTTTATAAGATAGTCAATTTTCGTAATCTGATAGTTTTAATCCTTATTGATATAAATTATTTACACGGAATCGCAACTGACACATTGTAGGGAATAATCTTTGTGACATATTTGTATAAGCATTTATTTATCTATCTTTATTTTGATCCTCAGAGGTAGGTGATTAATCCGGACGTGTTATTTTCTTCATTAGTTCAACTACTTACGTCGTAGTTAAATCGTATTTTAACAAGACAAAAAATATCTTACTGTTTCGATTTAGTTTGAGATTAAAAAATTATAAACTGAATTCGGTGTACATTGCTTGCAATTCTAATTCGTACATTATTTTTTATAGCTGACGATCTAGGATGTAAATTGTAATAAATGTTTATATAGTAATGCGACGAGAGCAGTCGCAGCGCGCGCTATACATATCACACAATGACCGCACAGATAAGGTTTCTCACAGCGAGTCCCCGTCGCACAGTTCACCTCCGCGACCGGAGCGCGCCCGTCTCACGCGCGGCTCATTTATCAATCATCCCATTGTGCTATGCCCTGCTACACTTCAATGGGTGTCTGTTGACAGTGCATGAACCGACAACAGAGCCCCCTGTCCCCGGCATACGGAACTTCCACAGAGTCAAAGGTACATTGTGGTCTCGGTGCCCTCTTGAAGTTAATGATATAATTGAGGACCCGCCAGATACTTTGTACAGTTCAGTCTATTGAGGGTATTGCGAAATTAATGTGCTTAGTTTGCTATGATGATCCTATATTAATTAATTATAATCTTCTGGTTTTCTCTATCAGGCTTTCTTACAGTCACTTTTGCAACTGTTGCAGTCTTATTATTGCGACTGAAGTAAAGTTATATGTAGCTTGTTTTTTTGCTGTTTGAGCTCTTATCTGACCGGTAGGACCTGAGGAAGTATTTATTTACAATAACGAATTTCGTGTCCAAATATGTAGCGTAGATAAACTGATACTGATCCAGCCCATGACGGAAGTACTGGAATTTGTTCATAGTTGTTTTCATAATAATATAAAAATAAAAGGAAAATCAAAAATTAATTACGTATTTTATTTGTAACTATATATTTTAATTTAAATGATATTTCGTACATCATGATGTAACGTTTTCATTCGACAAGCGACATAATTACGGTTGTTTTTTTGGCGCGCAAACCGCTATCGGTACATATACTATTACATTACAGATATTTAATACAGTTAAGATAACCGGTTGCTCTCATAACGTACGTGGTAATAAATCTACTTCAACGACGGACCAATGTTGTTCAATAACCAGTTAATGTACGCACAAGTTGTGTTAATTTCATTTTATCTGATCAACGTCATTTTTTGTCAAAGATTTTTCGGGAAAAAATTTACAAGTTCTTAAAAGTACAAATTGTGAACAGTTAATTATATTTATGTTTAGAAGTTTAATAATTTCTCCATCCTTGTTCAGGTTGAGACGCAGTGGGAATGGCGACGGAGGAGGAACCAGACTCCTTGAAAATATACTGGGACCACTTCTTCAAAGCTGAGACAGGCACTTATGAGGTTGGCATCTTAAGCTTCCATTGTTCTATATTATAAACGAAATCTATCTTTTATGTTGGTAATGTGCAAATAAAAGTTTTATGTTGCAGAAGTCAACATGGCTGGAGCTTTTCCTTGCGGAGTTTCTCCTGCGGCTTCAAGAGGGCGTCGACCCCAGTCAACTCATCAAGTTCTGGTAGTTCACGTTTAAAACTTTAATATATCTCTAAGCTATGGTTTAAATCTTTAAAATGTGTATGTATGTTCAGTCCGGTGAGTGGTGTGGTGACACTGGTGGGGTGCGAGCTGCTGTGCGGCATACACCGCGTCACCTCCGCCGTCAACCTGCACCACGCCGCGCCCCTAGCGCCACTAGCGCCCCTAGCGCCTCTAGCGCTGGAGGAACCGCACACCAACGGCAACGTCGCCAACGGACACGACGGTAAATACATGCAATATTGTTGCTGCATACAATTTATCAACATATCCGTCCGAGTGCGCACGCGCAGGGATTATCGAGTGCCGCTACTGGCATATCGCTGCCCTCTGCACCCGTGCGGTTTCATTGATTTCTTCAATGATATAGTGTCAGGGGGTGGTGGCGCGCGGGCGGGCAGCGCGTTCAGCCGCGCGCAGGCGCAGGCGCAGGCGAGCGGCGCCGTGCTGCGCGCGTACGTGCTGCGCGGCCCCGCCTGGCGCTGCCTCGTGCTGCTGCGCACGCTCGGCGTAGAGGTGCCGCACTACACATTACAAAAACACATTCTTAGAGTTCTATAAAATATGTTGCACTCGAAATTAGTATAACGCAATAAATATGCAAAAAGGACTTAAAATCCTGATATTTTGTTGTATTTAAACAAAATGTTTGTGTGACCTAGTTTAATAATACATGCAAATGTTAGATTGTTGTGCGCATCGCCTACTTGCAAACCTGTCGCACGCGGCGGTCGCTGACCCGGCGCTTGGACAATTCTAAAAAATAATTCTCAATGTTCAGTTATCTAAAATAATTAAATTAATTAGCAATTAATTGCTACACAACATCACATTTTTTAATATTTTAAAGTGGCTAACGAACTAGCGAAGCGAATATTATAAGAATAATATTAGCGAATACATATTTTGTGAAATACTAATTTTTGGACACTTTATAATGTAGGCGATCTAGCACTTCGGAACGGAGAGGACTCCTCTGTTTAACGTGCCAACTTCCTACGATGCGCATTTTTCATTTCCATGCTTCATTGAGGGTATCAACATAAGTCGCTATATGGTAGTGATATCCAGGTGGAGGGTTGAAGTATACGAAGGTGGTCGTATGTGGTCAGGGTCTGTCGTGCTGCCGGCAGCTGAGCTCGGTGCTGGTGTGGCTGTGGGGCGAGCTGTGGGGCGAGGCGTGGGGCGAGCGGGCGCGCGCGGCCGGCCGCGGGGCGCCGCGCACGCGCCCAGGACCTCCCATACACACGCTCTTCTCACATAGGTACCTAGGCTATGGCTGCTGGCTGCACCTCCCGGTACTATGCTCACCTAATAGTTTAAACTGAATTCGGCTGAAACTGGAGTGTGTAGCGCTGCAAACAGCAGAATGTTTTTTTTTAATATTATAAAGTGGCAAACGAGCAAGCGGACACCTTAATTCGCTGAAATAGCGAAGCGACCGCTGCCCATAGACATCTACATTTGCAGATGCGTTGCCTACCCACAATCTCCGGAGGAGGAGACACACAACAAGAGGACAATTCCTCTCCCTATGCGTCCCCTCCCCCGGAAAATCCACTTCCTCTTCCCATCACCTCCCTATAGGAAAAGGATAGGAAGGGAAAGCGGATTAAAAATTAGAATGTGTAGGAAATGAAAAACTTTTTATAAAAAAAACAAACTGACCTTTAAAAGAAAAACATGACGCATTTATCCACATTTAAATTCCTTTAAAATTTGATTAAAAGTAAACTTCGATAGTAAACAAGATTAAAATTCAGATAAAAATCGACAGTTGCACAAATCAGTTGTATTTATATAAATAAATTATAATATTTTAGCATTTATCTAAACATATGTTTAAAGAAATGATATTTGTGTGGGAACAGCACGATCTGCACAATAATTCATACGTTAATGTTTGAAAATATTACATTAGTATAAAAGTTGTTTACACATGTACCAATGTGTTTTTCGTTTCTGCACATATCGGCGATGAAATTCAAATAAATGTGTGAAGTCACGCAAAATACGCGCTAGTCGTGGAGTGAAGGAAAATGGAGCCCATCATAGGTCGAATACTACGACTTTAAAAAGTTATTTTAAAGTCACAAAATATCTATTGGTAGTTTTGGTAGTGAATGCTTCCGGTAAAAATGTACAACAGTCTTACAACTATGGCTAGAGGGATTAAAAGTCATATTGTCGTATCGTCCCTTTCATTTCCTTTAAAAAAACAAAGACAGCTTGTGTTAATGTCAGAGCAGTGGAATTTTACAGTACCATTATTAAAATGATATATGTAGTGACCGGTGCCGGATAAGGATTAAGGATCAAGACGTGAATTGGCACTAGAATATTGATATATGTCTCAATTATTGTATGAAATGCGTCATTCTATCTATTTATTAATTAAAATTACCATTAAAACTTTGTATATTATTTTAGAAAGATAATTTGTAACATTAATTTCTCATTAGTGAACATAAGATCGGATAATTGAGTATAGGGTTCAGTAATTTTATCATTTTGCAATTTTTTTTAATAAAAAATATATATTCTACGCACATTTTAAACATCTGAATTAATTATTTTTTAAAATTAGATAAATAAATGAGACGAGATACGTTTTCAGAATCTGGGCGAAACAGAAATTAAATCAAGCGCCGAAAGCGAACTCGAGCGCTTCTTCGCTGAGGAGCTCCACGACTGGAAGGTGAGCTGCTGCACTTATGTTGCACTGTTTACAAAAACTTTTTATAATATTGAGACAATTTTTGTAATCTTATCAAAAACTTCATTGTCGTTAACTGCTCAATTTAAAAACTTGTCCTTGTTCAAGGATATTTAACTATTTAATGTTAAACTTAAAAGCTCTGACATATTAAATACTGCAACACTGCAATTAAATAAACTCCCGTCCAGTTTGTCCGCAGCCTGCGTTAATGTCAGCCGCTGGAATATGATACCAGATAATAATTTTTATACTTTATGTATCTAAACCGCCATCTTAATTAGACGTTTCACATTTATTGACAGGACGAAGCACAACGGCGTCGCAAAACTGGATTCCGTCAGTAAGGGTAATCGACGCTCCCTCGTAGAGTCGGAGCCGTCCACGGAGTCGGCCGACTCCAACGACGACTTGCAAATCCTGAACAAGTCCATGACCATCAAAGTGAGCGCGCCCGACGACCACTTCGAATACTTCAACTCGCCGGTGCGCTCCCCCAACGACTACACCAACGAAATGCTCTACACCGATCCTTTCTACACGCCGCGCAAATCTAAACCCAAAGCGGACGACTACATGACCGACAAACATAAGGAAATCATAAACACCGACATTGGCAGCTTCGACTTCATGCTCCTCATCGGCGAGCTGCTGCAGGAGCTGTGCAGGGCGGAGAGCAGCCTCACGGGCGCCGAGGGCTCGCAGATCTCCATGCAGTGCATCAACTTTTCCTTGAAGAACCTTTGCTCGCTGCAATTCGGATCCCTGCCGGCCGACTCCCTCTACAACAGTGACGAGATGTCAAAAATCAAACTGGCTCTGACGGAGCTCCTCATCGTTTCGCTCGACAAGGTGTTGATCCATTCCGACTTGTGTGCCAAACTCATCAATAACGGCATTCTGCCGATGCTGCTTAGAATCCTGGAGGATGTCATATGTAAGTCCAACACTAAGTTTAACACCAAAGAGGACCGCGCCACTCACCCCAAAGACGTAGAAAAGTCAAATGAAAACGAAGCGGAAAACTTGCTCAAATATGTTTTCGGTGTGGCCTACTCTATTACGGCCTTCTTCCACTGTCTGTTGATGCAGTGCCGCACCGTCGACAAGCTCAGAGAGTTCACCGACCAATTCAAACTGTACGGGGAATGTCTAAAAGGAGGCCTCCTCAAGGAGTGCATAGAGCTGATGATCAGAATTCCTCACGTGGAGGAGGAAACCAGTGTAACATTAATTAAGAAGCTGATAGAATGTTTGGGGAAACTGGTGAGCGGTATGAAACGCGTGAGGAGCGAGGTGATCCACTCGGCGGCGTGCGGCCGCAGCCGGCACAAGGCGTGCCGCGCGCGCGTGGCCGCCGGCATGCACCACCACCACGACGTGCTGGGCGAGGCGCGCCGCGGCCTGCCGCCGCCCGCCGCCTGCTGCGTCTCCGTGCTCTACGGCACCCTCACGGCGCTCCTCGCCGACGACCGGGTGGCGGCGCAGCCCGCGCTCCGGGCCACCATCCTGCGAGTGATGCTCCGGTGCGGCGTCTGCTGCTGCTTCTCGCCCGGCTTCTTGATGGAGTGCATCGTCAGGTTGATGTTGACTCACAACAGCGTCGCGCCGCGGTGCCTGCGGCTCCTCGAACACACCGTCTACGGCGACCTCGGCGCCGGCATCCTCATTCCCCGCGTCACGGACCAGCTGCCATGCTCCATTTGCGAGCCGTGCGACGACAACAAGGACTCGGGGAAGAAGTATTGCCATCACGGGGTGAGCCCAATAGAGAGAAAGAGCGTGTGGTCGTTTCTCATCCATTACAATTCGTTGCTGCAATTGGACAACCACAACAACGTCCTGCACGCGGCGGTCAGCCACCTTTTAAAGGTGACGCCCAGGTGCCGCATGGAGATGAAGTACGAGCTGCTATTCAGCGTGATCTATCCCACCTTCATCGTGTCCAAGCACCGCTACATCATAAAGCGGGAGGAGTCCGCCTACTTCCTGACCGTCTCCTGTCTCAACATCTTCGCGAGTCTCCTCAACACGGTGACTTTCGCGGAACAGTTTATACAGAAGGGTGGACTCAGTTACGTCCTCGAGTTGGTATCGTTGCCCGAATTTTCCAACCAGTGCTGCGCGATTCTTGAAATCGCCATAGTCGTGGAAATATACAAACTGATGAAAGAGAACGCGGAACTCGCCTACTTCCGCGAAATAAGCTCGCTGGCCTCCGTGCAGATGTTGTTCAAATCTCTGTCGGAGGTGACCGACAAGTGCTACGACTTGTACAGACTGCAGCTGCCCGCCGACAAGTTCGAGGAGCTCTGTGATATCACGCGGGAGAAGGAGATACTCGAAATTGACGCGGAGCCTATGGAAAGAGACACGATGTCAAATAATACTGTAGCACCGAACGGGAACGTCGCCGAGCAATCCGGCGAGGAGTACATCGAGGCGCTGAAGACCATCGGCACGTTCTGGAAGTCGTGCGCGGGGCTCTGCCTGCTGTGCCCGCTGTTCCGCGAGCACGTGGCGCGCGCGCCGCTGCTGGCGCACAGCTACGCGCTGCTCAAGCTGGCGCTGCACCGCCTATGCCACCCGCCTGCGCCCGCCGCGCCCTCCGCGCCCGTTGAGACCCGTTTGCTCGTCGCTCTCATGGAGGCCCTACTCACCGTGCAGTTCGCCGTCTCTGGTATTTTTTTTGTCAAAAATATTAGTCTCATACATTCATTCAAGCAAATGATAAGTTTACTCGACATTGACTAAATGTAATCGATCCACATTAATGTTAATGTAGCAGTTTACAGCAGATTGGGTTTCCGATGTCACTCGAGTGCCGCCTCGTAGCCGCGACACGATATAAACTATATACGTATATTATTTGCATCAACAAATACAGCATAAATAGAATTGTTTATATACTTCTATTTTATTGTACATAGCCCTCCCATAATATATCACTATTTTACGTGTAAAGAAATAATTTATATTATAAGTCTAAAGACTAGTTTACAGTTGTATGAATGTGTGGTGTTTGATGGCAGACGCGACGAACGGAAAGTCGCGCACGGCCAGCTGCGGCGTGGTGCGCAGCGCGCTGCGGGCTGCCACTGCTGCCACAGCTGCCACTGCTGCCACGGCTGCCACCGCCACCTCAACTCCTGCCATGTGCAGCGGCGCGGGGCTGAGCGCGCTGTGCGACGCCCTCATCGGCGTGGCGGTGGCGCGCCCCAGCCGCCGCCTGGCCATGCCGCGCCTCGCACCCGCTAAGGTAAGAACAATTATATTTCAGAAAATCCTTTAGGTGCTCATTGAAACTATACTGACACTAATTTACAAAAGATTATGTTAAGAAGTAAAAGTGCGATGTTATGAGACGCGAGGGGCGTGCCTAGGAATGTGGCGGTGCGGATTGGGGCTAAGACGCATACCTTGCACTTCACCACTACACCTACAATACATACGTTAATCAAATTTGAAAAAAATACAGTTACAGTTTTACACAAGGTATCAAATATCGACTAAACCGGTTTCGAAATATAGACATTTTGCAAATGAAAATGTAGATCGGATCATATCGAATATCGGCAGGACACCAACACTGCAAAAAAATAAATAAATAAATGAACATACAAATGTACTGATGGAAAATAAATAACATATAACACTTTCTAGAAGTGGAACTTTCTGGAACACTCTCTGCATGATAATTTGGTTCTATAAAAGGCCTCTAGTCGTTCGATGTCATAAAATGTACGTATAATATATAAAGAAAATCCTAGACAGCCGGAAGAATGTAGGTAGTGGAAACATTCGATCTAATCGCAGGAGACCGGTTTCGTAGTTGCGTCGCTGTCGCCCGCCGCGCTCACCACGTACACTAATTATGCAGGACAATATAAGAACATATTGTTTACAATTTTATTCTCATCTCGTATACGTTAATAATTATTATATGTTAGCTGTTACAAACTTCGTTGTCGGTCTAAACAAACTCAAATACTAAATTGACGTGACCTGTTAAATTCCTTCTAACCATTAGATAATTCAATATGCTTTAACACTTACTTTTAAAAGAAAGTTGGTCCTCGGTACTGATGTTAAAAACTTAAATAAGTCAATAATAAAAAAAAAAAAAGGAAAAAAATGACAATCATGATTATTGATGGGCAGATGATAAAAACTCAAATGATATTTACTCGAGTTTTTATCCAAAACGGATAAAAACCCGTTTTTACCCATTTTCATCGGATTTTTATCCAAATCAATGGATATTTATGTTTTTTCGAATGTAACATATATTTAACTGTCATGTATTGTATCAAAACTATCTTATTTATAACTGCACCCTATCCTGGGCTCCTTTTATACCTTGTTTTCGATTATCCTGTCCCCAATATCATTATGTCCATGCCAAGCAGTGCCCAGGTAATCTTCTTATGAACCGTATACGCATCTAAGTGCCACTATAAGACCTCATCTTAAGCTAGCATATTATTTCATACTAGCTGTTGTGCGCGACTTCGTCCGCGTGTAATTAAATAATATAGCCTACGTTACCCAGGGATAATAAAGAAGAACAAAAATAAAATTATATCTAACATGCCTTGTTAATTAATTTATTGATGAAAACAACTTTTGAATGCAAAATTATTAGGTACTTCCGCGTATGTATAGGTCTACCAGGATCTGATGGCAAAAAGGGAAAAAAGAATTGACCCTAACAATACTGGAGAAATTGGAGTAAAACGTTTCGATACTTTGTTTTCCTAATCATTCTGACGTCTTGTATATTATATATATATATATATATATACTAGCAGTTGTCCGCGACTTCGTCCGCGTGGTGTTTAAAATATTTACAACTACAATTTACTTTCTATTCATATTTCAACATTGAAAAAAATGTTATATTTACTTGATATTGAGTACATATACTAATTTAACTAAATTAAATAACAGAATGTCCTAATTATTTTGCATTACTTCTTACGCCCGGCTCGTAAGATGATTTTTCGGTTACCCTTATTACTTGTGTTCGCGATATCTTCTAAACTATTCGTCAGATTTAAATAAGGTCAAGGACGATCTTAATCTACATTAAATTCCCCTGATAACAGACACACTTATTTGGATAAGGATTAATATTTAAACCAAAAAAATAATGCGGCAAATTAAGTGCATATTTTAATTGATTTTCAAAAACAAAAAGTGATTATTGTGAGAAAACCGTAAAAGATAAACATATGCCATCGCTGACTTTTTTGTAGAACTTTTTTAGATCTACAAATGTCTCGTACATCATTTTTATAGAACTTGAGCGGTTTAGCCAGCGTAAGCCAATAAAAAGGAAAATTTAATGAAATTTTGCGACAGGGTCCAGAAATGCGCTGTTTATTCCTATTTCCTAAACTTTGCTAAAAATAAGTTATAGCCTATGTTAGACACAAAGAACGTAGCTTTCTAATAGTGAAAGAATTATCGAAATCGGTTCAGTAGATTTTGAGTTATTTCAATACAAACAAAAATCCAAAAATACAAAGTTTCTCTCTTTATAATATTAGTATAGAGTATAGATATAGATATAGATATTGATGGGCTGACGTCTCGGGTTTTTATCCATTTCGGATAAAAACTCGAGACGTCAGCCCATCAATACTATAGTGTTGCGGCCGGAACACTGGCCGGCAAGAAGAAACCTCTTTGGTGGAAATTTAATACATTTTAATTATAATTCTTTTACGTTTGTCTCTTAAGTAGGTAGTTATTGTTTAAGTTGGAAACTTTTATTTAATCTATTTATTAATATTTTAACAAAAATGGTGTTTGCTTATTATGCTTATCACATTACTTTACACATTAAAAAGTTGTTAATATCAATAAATTGATTAATAAAGCATGTTAGATATAATTTTATTTTTGTTATTCTTTTCTTCCGAACCCGTTTATTCATAAAAAAAAACATGTTTACGCTAAATTACATTTATAAAATGACAGATAGTTTTTATCCACGTTTTGGATAAAAATCACGCAGAAAAGATAGAAATTATGGGTATTTATCCATTTTGAGTTTTTATCCGGATAAAATCCCAACACTAATCATGATTAGTTCTTGCAGCTGATACAGATAGTTGAACCTTTGTGTTCTAGTATACTAACGGTAGTGCTTGATTCGGTTTGTGACTTTATTTTTCTCTATTCAAAGAATATTCCATCGAGGCTGTTGATGAGAAAGGTAAAAACATGTCCCACGGGGCGAGCACAGTGTGGTGACCGCGAGGTGCGCGGCGGCCGCTCGGCCGCGCAGAGCTCACACCGCCGCTGGACATCGCGTAGACCACTGCTTCTATTACACATTTATTTATCTATCAAAACAATAATAGACCATATATAGTATATGTAGCACCGTATGTGTGGGACAGGTGAAAGTGAGAGTAGTGTAAAGCTGTGCGACCGCCTGGTGTTGTGATATTTCATAATAAATTCGGTGGGCCCATGCTGAAGCCCGCTCGCCTTCAAATTTAATTGGCAGTTCCTCATGCCGGTGAGTTTCGTAACATTTAGCAATAATCGCCTACGGCCTCTACTTATTTAATCATAGGCTTTCGTCGCCGATATTAAAGGCAATAAAGCACATTTGACTGAAGGTACAGTCCAACCCGGACAAGCGATAGTCCAAGGGACCGCGAAATGACTCGCGCTTATAGAGGTTTCTCTAATCCGAGTTTCTCGCTTATGGAGGTAGCTCGTCGGGACTATAGAATGACTGTCGCTTATAGAGGTTCGACTATATGAGACTGGCTGTGTTTATAGTCGCGCAAAAAGATGTACATAATTTGGAAAAAAGGACAACTAAGTAAAGTTGTGTAATACGAGTATTATGAGATTTGAATCGACGCTTTATTTGATGTCATATAGCTCGGAGTGGGCGGTTGTTACGACCGCGAACACAAGTTCGATGCCTGACCTTAACCAAATCTGCACGATATCAATTCATCACCTTTTATACTGGGTCTCGACTTAAACACAAATATAGATCAATCGATAAGTTCCCATTACAGACGTAAACAAATACACAATGCAACTCTACAATTCGATGTACTTATCAATTTGTATTAGCGCTTCCAAATTAAAGGTAAGAATAAAATAAAAAAGCACCTACATGTGAAAATTACATACATTTTATAGCTCCACATGTGTGTGGGAACCATTGCTCGGTCTGGACAACTTGTTTATAACTTTTGTCCTTCCACGTTAGAAAAAAAAGGTGTGTTATTTGAGATTCCGACAAACTCGTTATTATAATAATTATTTAAAACTGAATGAATATATTACGTTTTTCTTAATTTTTTTTTGACATCAGTTTGTATGACGACATCTGCATTATTTTTATACATTCATAAATCTATCATAACAAACTATGACATATCTATTTTCTCAATTGCTTTTAACTGATGTTTGTTGAATGTTTCTTACAATATCTATCAATATATTTAGTTGTCACGACAACAAAAATAATTATATGAATTAAATATAATGTGCTATATAACGTCGCCGACGGCCGCCGCCTCGCCCCGCCCCGGCTCTACTCAGCAATATGGAGAATTGCATTTTCACAACACATATGCCACCGGCCGATAATAGAATCTTTAAAAACTTCTATCAATTACTGATTACAAGCTCTGAAAATACATAAAAAGGTCGCAACTATTCATACGTGTGTCTCGCAAAAATGACAAAACATTATGAGTTTGGTCTGTATCTATTCAATTGAAATGAAGCCGGTGCTCTTTGCTAATTCTAGCCGTGTCCATTTCCATATCGAAGACAATCTAATTATGCGCTAATTATGTGTAGTCGGCGCCCCGTGACCCGGCTGCGCCTCCGACCGAGCAAACCGCACTACGAAAGTCGCTCCTTATCTCTATAATTTTGTTGTGCGTCGTACGAAATAACAATAATCTCCTTGTATGCAAATTGGTCTTTGAACTGGTATGAATAGTAACGGTTTATAATATTAAGATGTTTACATCAAAATTTACTATAACCCGTTATTTATTTATGCTGTCGGAACACCACCACACAAAGTTAGAGATAACATTTCATACTGACGTTTTATCTATGGAAACTGAGTTTACCGTTACAGAGCGATGAAATACTCAATTATTGAATGTTAATATCGACATATGCACGTCTAACATTTTAACGACTCCGATTATGTGTTAATGTCCGCGGGGTGAGCTGACATCCGGCAGCTAATGGCTGCAACATGATTGCTCTCTGATAACGTCCCGCGCACACAACTAACCATGTACCTGTTATTACTACTTCCATACATTATTACTTTAAAGGATTAAGATGAACGATGTCGGTTCACGTTATTTAATATATTTGAATGCCATGTTCGATATTGGTAAAGACGTAACTAACAAATTGTTTTGATTCCAAAGACGGAGAGGTTCAGAAAATATGTAGCTCTTCCAAGAATGTTAAGTAGTGAGCTCGTTAAATTTGATATTTTTCGTCATTTAAATGTCGATATATAAAAAGAAAAAGCGTTGTTGTAATTAAATTAATAATTTATTAAATAGCTCGCGGTCGGCTCGTACGACGTAACTTGGGGACGTTGTTTTCGCGCTTATCTAAGAACATTTTTTATGTTTTTGTTTATGAAAACGAAATAAATGTCAGTCGATAGCTCACACTGACATTGAGAGCATCGCTGGATACTTCTACAATGTTGAAGCACATTAGAGTTTAACGATCGCATCAGTCACCGCTGAAGGTCCGACAGTCTCCAAACAACATATACACAATTTAATTACATAAGTGCCGGTCAGTTTAGTGAAGTTTCATATGTTTATTTGAACGAGGTCTTCTGTTTACTGATAACTTGCCTAGTCAAGAGTTTGAAATATAGCGTCATATGTTCCCGAGAGTAAACAGCAACAAACTGCGAATTGTTGACGTTTGAGTGGTAAAGGTATGAGTTAGTCAATGCAAATCGTAATCCTTTGCGATAGCGGCAACTCGTCGGGACGGCGCGTCTCGGCGGCGGCGACGCCGGCGGGGGCTACACTAATCTCATTATGTTAAGCTTTTACTGGAAAACTAATGATTCACAATATCCTCTTTAGAATTATAGTTACTTGTGGTACCTACGACAGTAGGTTGGTAGCGAAGAAATTGATTAGACGTTAAGTAAATTTTGTAAACGGTAGTCGCAGTTAGATGGTTTCCCGCGGCAATCCTTAGCGCGGAGGTTATTTGGAACCTCACCTCGCATTTCCACATATGTCGCCATCGCCTACAATCACTTTGAAATAACAGAGATAACAGTATGTTATTGTACAGGTGTTTGGACAGTGGAAATTCATGGCTTCCGGATGTGAGTTGTGACAAGTGACCGCGAATAAATAGCGCGATGTACTACTTCAAGTTTCAACTGAAACAAAGATTCATATACATATATAGAATTGCTTAACAGGAAAAAAAATAATCAATGGATTGAAAGGTTTAATTTTTGCGATGTCAGGTGCCGCCGCTACAGTGCGAGTCGGGCGGCAGCTCCGCCGAGGGCTCGTCAGGCGAGGAGGCCGGCGCGCCCGCCAGCGCGCACGCCAGCCCGTACGCCAGCGAGCTCAGCGACCCCCACCTCCCCGACGACGATGGCTACGAGGTACGACGCTCGGTCACCGTTTCACTCCATGAGGGCTACCAATGCGCATTCTAGGAAACAGAAATCTTTGAACCACAATGATTAATTATGTGGAAAACGTATTTGAAAAACATTAGAAATGTAATAAAATGATTGTGTGGCATTGTTTGATCAACGCGGAATCTGTCTGCAGGCGGACGTGGAGGCGAGCAAGCTGGAGGCAGCGCGCGGCGCGGCGCGCACGCTCGCCGACACGGCCGCGCTCGCCGCCCTCCCCGCCCTGCCCGGTGAGCGCCCTCGCTCTCTACTACTACTGGACAATCGAGCCGCAACTAAAATGGGATGCGTCTTTTAAGGAAAAAGGTTGTGTCGTTTTGAAAAAGCATACTTTCCAGAATACCAGTCGCCGATGGAGGCGCTGTGCGGCGCGCGGCCGGCCCCGCCGCCCGGCCTGGCGCACCCCGAGCTCTGCCTCGTCGTCGTCGACATCCTCTCGCAGCTCATCCAGAGGTGAGAACGATAGGTACCGGCAGCAGCTCCCTGTCAGTAAACCAGTCGGTCAAATGCGATGATGATCGATGAGCGCGTCTTCTGCTCCAGGGTGGTGGAGGAGGAGGCGGGCAACAACGGCGCGCAG
>QDHC01005891.1:34854-48179 GCA_013186455.1 Papilio dardanus tibullus | reverse complement strand
TGCGCGTGCGCAGCTCGACCGCCGTCACGTCCGACACGTCGGGCGCCACGCGGCCCGGCACGTAGCGCGACACGTAGCCCCCGCGCCACACCTGTGACGAGCGACGCAATACATACAGCATCTGCGAGTGCTAGCAACACTTTTTTCATATTATAAGTACTCGATGGTAAACTCTTACGGGCCCGAATGTCATTATTATTAATAAAAAAAAACTATAAAGATAACGGACCTTGAAAGTGGTGAAACTGGCGACTTTTTGGACGTCAGGTGGAAATCGCGTGGTCTCCAAGGACCAAGGCACGAAGCTGCCCAGCGTGCCCACGTACTGGCCGCTCAGCCGCCACACGCGCACGCTGTAGTCGGAGCTGCCGCTGCGGACACACTCTCGACAACTGACTAACTGCTTACTCGAGTTACGGTCCGACCTCTTCTCGAGCACTGCTACATCATGACTCATGACTAATGGAACGCTAAGGACTCTCAGACAGAGGCACATCTTTAAAACCATCGCAAGGCATTTCAAAAAGGTTGTCGAACGTACGACAGTAGAAGCTTCTGGTCGTCGATGTAGGCGAGCGAGGTGACGCAGCGCAGGTGGCCGCGGTAGCTGTTGAGCAGGAGCGGCATGGGCTGGTCGCGCACGCAGCGCTTGGCGCGGCCCTCTATGCGGTCGCGCCACAGGAACGGGAACTCCGTGCGCAGGCGCGGCATGTTCACGTGGACCTGCGGCGAGTGCGGCGCAACGTTACTCTGCACTACATCGTTACTATACAAAACGAATGCAAGCACTATCTTATTAATTTACCTTCTCAGCAGTGAGATAGTTCGTCATGAGCCAGACTTTGATGTAGCCGACTGTGGTGCCGGTGAAGAGGAACTCGTTGCCGACGTCCGTAGCGAAGGCCGATACGTAGTCCCCGGCAGTGTGTATGCCCTGGAAGGAGCCCTTGTACCCCCCCGCCGGGTGGTCCGACCAGCACTGCACCTGCCCGTTCTCCAGGGAGAGCATCATCGACGCTGCAAAGTTTGCAGAAGAATCGGTGTATACATAAATCAAGGAGGAAATAGACTAACGTCGACGGGTAGACATCCGGTTGCAGGCCCTTTACCGACATGCATGGTCATCGGGCGCGTCTCGAGGAATATCATGGCGTGCACGGCGAGCTGGCGCAGCACCTGCGCCTGCGCCGGTAGCGCCACCGTCGACACCCGCCGCGCGCGCCCCGACCGGATACCGCTCACGCTGACGGTAACCAATATTACATCATAACTACGATGCTGCCGCAAGCGTGCGACTTGATTTCTCTTCCTTGAAATTTAGAATTTTCAGCCTCAGTAAAGTCTCTTCAGCCTTTAGAAATAATAAAAAAGTATAAGTAAGATGTATACCTCGGACGGAATATAGCGGAAGGTCGGTGCGCGTGCGGCACGGCGGCGGCCCCGGCGGGCTGCTGCGGTGAGGCCGTGCGCTTGCTGTACTGCATCTTGATGCGCAAAGTGGGCTCCGTGCACGAGAACCTCCTGAGTACAAGCGAGGACAGTGTTGACGAGGGCGAGGTCGTCGGCGCCGAGAGGGAGTCGGCGCGAGCGGCACCTGTAGGGCTGGCCGGTCTCCAGCTTCCACAGCAGAAGCTCGGAGGCGTAGGAGGCGGTGGCGATGGTGAGCGGCACGCGCACCGCGGCCGCCAACACGTCGTCGCGGTGCCGCGTCTCCCAGCTCTTGCCCTGCGTCGCCAGCCCCTGGTCCTCGAACTCCGTCACGTGCCGGTTCCAACCCACAGCTAGAATCCTAACACCATTCTTAGTTTCTACCTCTACCGGAGTAATAATAAACTTATTATCGAAATAGTTATTAGTTAGTTATCTTTCCATCCCATACGAGGACAGGACCTGGGATATAGCTTCATAAAACTCGTTTATTCATGTGTTCGAATAAATCTTTTGTCTGTACTGTCCTTGACTTTGTCTACCTTCCCTCGATCCAAAAGCAGCTGGTGACCTCGCACATGTGCTCAATTTCCAGATAGCGCAGGCTCACGCCGGTGTTGAAGTTCCAAGTCTGCCGAGCAAGTTTGCTATAATATTGTAAAGCTACTTACGAGTATTTACTTAGCGAGAAAAGAGAGAACAGTTGCTCGTATGGACGTATATGAATGTGCACCTTGAGGGTGCCGTCGCGTGCGCCGGTGAGCAGCAGCTGGTACGCGGGGTCGAAGCAGGCGGCCGTGATCTCCACCGGCACCAGCTCGCCGTGCAGCAGCCGCGTGTGCGCAGACCGCATCACCACGTTACGTTTGCCTGACACGTCATGGACACCATTCAAACTTTTCAAACTCAACATTTAGTGTGCTTTAATATTGTGTTACATTGAAACTGTTTATTTAAGACTATTTTACTATAAAAGAACATATTTTGCGTTTTTCGATGATGATGAGTATAGTAAGGTCACCGGTGAGGGGATCCCAGTTGATGATGATGCTGTCCATGCCGCAGGTGATGATGACTTTGAAGAGCGGGTTGTAGAGGAGCTTGGAGACGGCGCGCGAGTGCGTGAAGCCGTCCGTGTGCAGCGGGTTGAGCTGCTCGTCCAGCACCAGCACGGCCAGCTTCACCGCCGCCAACAGCAGTTCGCGCGTCGCCGGGTTGTACACCGCAGAGATCGGCGTGCGCTCGCCGATTTGCGGCGGCACGTCGATGTAAGTCTGCCGGCCGACACCACCTCTTTACTAGCTAATCATGGAACAGAATTACGATACACGTAATCAGACAAAATAAGATCACACAAAGATATTATATACTGTCGGATATTTCCTTTGTCCATCAATCAGTCTACAACCAGTCTAATTCGTCCATTGCCTGCAACGTCCATTACGTAAAATAATATTTGCCAAAAGTAATGTACTTAAGTACATAATTGTTAGTGTATGTTTTGGAGTTTCGGTGTAGTGACTACCTACTTAATGTTAATTAAAAAAACTTTTACTTTTTAAATATACGTGATCACGTATCGACGATATATTTATAGATTGTGCCAGAGATAGAGGATCAATTTATCCGACCTGCAGACAAGCCTGCGCCTGCAGGTCCCACACTTTGATGGTCCGATCCCTGGCGAGGGAGTAGGCGCGGTGCGCGGAGTCCTGGAGCACGAGTGCGATGATGCCGGCGCGGTGCCCCTGCAGCAGCGCGCTCGGCGCCGTCGCCACGAACGAGTTCCACACGCGCACGCAGCAGTCCGGCCCGCCCGTCACCAGCACGTGCGCCTCCTCCTCGAACGCGAAGCACTGAATGCCCTGCCCGCGCACATTAACACGCTCACGATTACTTCGCCAGCGCTATTCGATCTACCCTTATTAGAGTATTTTATTCGAGAGATCGACTAGGCCACAGTACACAAACCTTGTCGGTGTGGAAGGTGTTGTGCGTGCGGGAGGCGGCGAGGTCGCACATGAGCAGCGCGTCGGGGCAGGTGGCGCAGGAGACGACGCAGTGCAGCGACGCGTAGTACGACACCTGCCGCACCCAGTCCGTGTGCGCGCGCGGGAACTCCACCAGCTGCATCTCCGCCAGCAGCTCCGGCTGCAACACGCCCGCGCTACAGCGCCCGCCGGCCGCCCGGCGCCGCATCCTGCCGACGCGCTCGGCGCACCCGCTTCTGTAGGTCGACGTGCCGCAGCTGCTGCAGCGCGCGCCCCGGCTGGTTGCGGAAGGGGCCGCGCATCACGGGCGAGAAGCGCAGCACGCGCACGTACCCGCCCACGTCGCCGCACACCAGCAGGCAGTCCTCGCGCTCGTCTTTGTCGAAGTGGTAGTACATTGTACTTATCTGACACACGAACGATGTATTCCTTTCATCCCTGAGACAGCGACGTCTTGTCATTACACAAACATCGTAATGACCATTGCGTTGCCACACATTCTTGTTAAATTATTTTAACTAGCTGACTTAAAACCAGAAGAATCTGTTAATCACTGTGCAATATTTACTTAAGTACTTAATTTATAGTAAGTACTTAAGTAGTTGCTTAACAGCATTACCCAGATTCACATGCATGGTCCGTGTCACGGCTCACGGTGTATAAATCGGTATCATATTCGTATGCGTCGTTACAATTTCCGCGTCCGTTAATGAGGAAGGGCGTTATGTTGCGTGTCACCATGTACTCCCAGCTGGAGATGATGATCTTGAGGGTGAAGGTGCCGGCGCTGCAGTCGTAGAAGCGCAGGTCGCGCTCCGTCGAGCTGGTCACCACTATGTTGACGTCCGGCATACACGCCAGGTCCGTCACCCAGGTCGTGCGCACCTTCAGCGCGGCTGCACACACCACACGCACACACTCAGGTCGACATAATCCTTGCGACTTTAATTCATGTTAAATAACTGTTCTAGATAACTGGAAGTTGAATAAAGAAAAATGAAGTCTTAGGTAAATAATTAGTGGCGGCTCAAAGAGCCCCTAGAATAATAGCGGTACAGTTGTATAGTTACGGCAGGTGGATTGCGCGCTGCGCAGGCGCACCATGTCCAGGGACCACCAGCTGATCATGCCGTCGCGGCTGGCCGTGATGTAGCAGCCCTGCATGGGGTCCGTGGTGCGGTCCTGGCGCGGGGCAACGCAACACTTCACATCAACTCGTATCATAGCTACAAGCCTCGCGGTGCTGCCTGCTCTAAAGCCTTGTACGCACCGGGATAGTATTTTAGTCGAGTAGCAAGTAGCAAGTATCCGAACAAAGGATTTACTAATCTATTCTACTAAATTGTTGCTGTTCGGACACGTTTAGTCACTTAATTACTATCCTAGTGCGTAGGTTTAGGCCTAACGAGTCCGTAAATCCTTTGTTCGAAAAAATGCTACTTGCTACTAGACTAAAATACTGTTTTGGTGCAAACAAGGCTTAAATTATATTGTCCAACACATCACGAACTTTGTGCAACAGTTTTTCATATACGAGTAACTATTGTAGTTAGATCGAAGTCACGACTACCAACGCTAGGATGCTACGATAATCTATTTTTTTTCTAATCGATCGGTATAAGTAAATACTTGGAAACCAAATTCATGTCAAATTTCGAACCTGAACGCAAAACCATTTAAGGCTAAGTCGTACGACATGATGCTAGTAAATTAAATGTACTTTAGCAACATCTGGGCAGAAGCAAATCCTAGAGACGGGATGACGGTGCTGCGAGCGCATGATCCTTGGCAGCCCCATGATGGGCAGCTGGAGAGATTCACCCAGGTCTTCCTGATCGCTGGCGAAGTGGCCCAGCAGCAGGTGTGACACCAGCTGGTCCCAGTTGATCTCGCCGTCGCGGCTCGTGTTGATCTAACCATCTATCAAACTGTTATCTATCCTAACAATATAACAGACTATATATAGGAATCTTGTAGGTTCCATGTCAACGTTAGCTTCTGTAGGTATTATAGGTATAGGTTCAAGTAAATGTAACGTAAGAATACCTTCATAAAAAGTATTTTAAACTCTTCGTCATCGTATTCGACATTGAGTAAAGTTTTTAGGAGATTTCTAAATTCATTTTGTAGCAACTTATTCCCGTGAGTGGTCTCGAACACCTCCTTTATCTTAAGCATGTCGGGCATGGAGCAGCGCTCGTGCAGCGGGATGTTGCGCCACTTGCGCACCTGCGGCGTCGTGCTGCCCTCGATGCTGGACGACATCGTCAGCAGCGATCTCATGTCGCTATCGTTTGCCATTATTTCTACTTACAATGTAAAAATACAAACTAATATAAATTAATGTTCAATATGTAAAAAGCTTGTACGTTTTATATTTATTGTTTTCTTTCGTATTAACGAAAATGACACATATGGACACATACATATAGGCAAACAAAAATCTCTGAACTTGTTAGGTCTGTCAGCAAATAAGTAAAACCTATTTAGAGGTGGAAAATGACAAAAATAAAAATATTTACATGTCAATTTTTATAAATGAACCTCCCACAGTGTCAGGTTTCCGTGTCGGTCTATATTTTTTTATCTGTCGCACAATATTTGACAATAGCAACACCAAAACAGTTGACATTTTGATCCGATAACCAATGAATTAATAAATAAAAAGACATTCGCTAATATCAAGCTTATATATAAATATCAAAAATGTTTTTAACACTAAAACTTATGGCTAACAGACATCCTTCGTTCGTCGCTCGAACAGTATTCGTAAAGAACAACAACGTGGACGACGCGTGCAGACTCGTGAACAGAATCTTGGGCAAAGAAGGTATTTTGGAACAGTTTCGCCTCACAAGATACTATGAAAAGCCTTTTCAGGTAACAGCGTTTTCTAATTATGTAATAAAATGTACAAATGCACAATCAAACTACGGTGGAATGATTCCTCTATATATATATATATATGTTTGGTGTAGATATAATGATATTTAATTTCAGACGAGGCGACGCGTGAACCATGAGAAATGCAAGGCAATTTATAATGAAGATATGGAGAGAAAAATACATTTTGTGCTTAGAAAAAACCGTCATGAGCCATTTCCTGGATGTCATTGATGTAGACATTAGATTTAGCTTAGATATGTGTTAGTTAAGAAATATGAAAATAAATATTATTGTTGTAATATGTTGAAAAATCTTTACATTGTTTCTTGTATTTATATTTAATATCATTGCCCTCGGTGAAATTATTCTTTAAGTTATTGCGGATAAGGTTCTATTTGTGTTTAGAATATACATTATTCTAATAACAGGAGTTCCAAGAAATTAAACAAATTATTTAGAAATTAATAAACATCATACAAAAACGTTTATTCTTAATTTATAGCAATCCAATTCCATAGCATTTTTATGTACAAGAAGTTTACAATCATTCAAATATAAAATATGTATAACACTGTATCACGTAGAACTTCCACAGCTGGTCATTTAAGTTTTACGGGAAAATAATTTATCAAAAATTAATTGAATACTTATTAGTAGTAAATAGAAACCTAACAAGGTGATAATTAATAAGTGAAAGGCAAACAATTACATAATATAATAAGTTTCATAGGTAGTATATCAAATCACATGACCTGAAGCCAGCTGATTACATTTGATTACACATTCAGTACCACTACAATTTTCACCTATTGTAGTGAACTGGCAGCGGCACTTGTGGCACAGGGCGCGCGGGCACATGTGGCACAGGGCGCGCCGTCACGTGGCGGCGAGGCAGGCGGCGCGGCGCGGCTCGTAGTACTGGTAGCGGTAGCACCGGTGGCAGGTCTTGATGCCGCAGCGGTAGCTCATGCCCCCCTGCGGCTTGCCCTTGCAGTACTTCAGGCCGCACGGGTACCAGTTCACACACACCTGTTGTTATACTTCAAATTTACAATAGACACAAAAAACTCATACAATTGATCAATAGAGGTGTGCAGAGAGATGAAGCAGGCTCAAGCAAGTTAATTTTAAAACATACCTCTATGTGACAAATACATTCCTTCCCAGTCTCAGTGTCTGCGCCACACGGGCCGACGGCCGGCTTGCCGTCGGCTGTGTCGGCCGACAGCGCGTGAGCCGGGAACGGGGTCACTTCTGCTGAATATGACAATTGTGCCATTCCTGGGACAAACATATTATCATGATACTTAATTCCAATAATTATATTTTTGTACTATTGTTTTATTTTTTTACATCATGAGATGGCAAACCAGCAATCCAGCATCAGAATTAAACGAAATAGCTAAGCGACCACTCCCCATAAACATTCGCAAATGCAGATGCATTGCCTACCCTAGTCAATGAAGGAGAGAACGCAAAAATAAAGAAGGTAATTTCCCCTGCCTGTGTGTCTCCTCCACTGTTAAATCTACTTCCCCATACTTTCTTTAAAAAAGAAGGGTAAGAATGCATAGGGGATTTAAAGTAGGCCTCTAAATGAACCTACAGATGTTAGAGTTCTTGTAACAAATTGTTGAGAAAATGGTCATATGTACCAGGCCTGGGCGCCCATCTCGAAAGATCGGCAGTCCTCAAGTAGATGTGGTCCCCGGCGGGGGCGCAGTGTCGCGCGGCCGCAGGGGACAGCAGCGCGGCCGCGCGCCCCGCCCACGCCGTCGCCGTTGTCTGACGCCAGCCCTTGTCCTCCTCCGCTACACGCACTGTTCCTGGGTTTTTCTATACAAACCTCCATAATTATTCAATAACTATACTTTATCTCCTTCATAGAACTTTGCATTATCATGGCAAGATAATAAGAAGAGGACAGGTGGAGTCAAGGGTCGATGAAATTAAACAAACCTGTCGCAGTTTGGCCATTGCATCTGGTGCAATAAAATCAGCCTGTGCCGCGTGGGTCAGGAAGCAGAGAGTTTGGTAACCGCTCTGCCCGAGCTCCTCCTCTGCCGGTATCACCACTTTCATAGCTTCCACTTCCTTAGATTGAGAGAAACAATAAGTATACGCAATGAAATACAAATTTATGCACATTCCAACAATTGGAGGTGACTCACGCACTCTCTCCTCAAAGTATCACTTACATTAGTAAAGTCAACAAGCTGTGAGACATAAACTCCATCCAAGCGCAAAAAGTCAAGGATGACAGTGTCTTCTGACACGTTCGCTGTTATGTTCTCCTGCATAACATCGCCACCCTGCAACGTTACATCATTTTATTAATAACATATGTGCACACATTACTAATTTCATTAAATAAATATAAATATCCATACTTGATTTTTAACATTAATTAGCAGCTGTAAATTTATTGGCCGTACTAAGGCATAAAGAAAAATAACAATCGAAGAAAACTGCATTTTCCCCGCTTTAAATTATTCATTACAATAACTTCATTACTTTTGCGTTGAAACTAAACAGTAAATCTTATTAGCGATGGCAAGCATTTCGTTTCTGTTCTCAACTTATTCACATTTTAATAAATATAAACTCTTAGGTATCTTAAATATATACGACCGTCTTTAATTTATAAGTAAAATATAAAATACGTAAATAAATAAATAGTATATTAAAAAATTTGCAAACATTTGTGTTTTTTACACGGAATTTGTGAACATGTCAGCTGTGTCATTGTATTTGTCAATTATTGTAACGTTCCGTTTCACTGATAAGGTTACAACATTTACAAAAGGGACTTTTTTTGTTCATATCTATCACATTTTTTAAATTTATTTTATTTTAATCGCTGTAACACATT
Source organism: Papilio dardanus tibullus (assembly GCA_013186455.1). Taxonomy (NCBI): domain Eukaryota; kingdom Metazoa; phylum Arthropoda; class Insecta; order Lepidoptera; family Papilionidae; genus Papilio; species Papilio dardanus. The sequence continues at coordinate 39,002 of QDHC01005891.1, read as the reverse complement.
CTGAATATGTTATAATAGCAAAGCCAATTATTAAAGAAAATCCTGGTTATTGTGTCAGAATATTTTTATTTTGAGGTCATTACACGATACCTCCCGATGTGCGACGAAATAACAAACGATGAAACGAACGTCATCTAAATCGGAAAGTCGGAAAGGAAGGGCGATGTTGCACATAGACAGCTGTCGTTTCATTTTCAGCTGATTTTTGTATACGCTAGAGATCATTGTGAACCTGAGTATATATCCGGAGCACCGTGTTGAGTTACTGCATCATTCGAAAGCAATCTTATTCGATTGTATATTCCCGCTAAGCAGCAAAGGCGAACGATCGAGAAGCATAGTTTTGTAGGCACGAACAAAGGGAGATGGTCCATTGAGTGCGGGTGGTGCGTAGCGGGCGGCCGTGACGTCACAAGAGCGCGGTGTCGAGGCCGATGCGGCGGGTGCGGAGGGCGCGCTCGTGATCTCGGCGCTACGGGGAGCGCGGCGAGCACGCGCAGCCGAGAGGGCCAGCCTGGCCTCCAGTGAGTCGGGCGACGAGGGCGCAGGCCAGCGGCCGCCGCGCAAGCGCACCCGCAGGCTGTCGCCGGAGCCCGCGGCCATGCACCAGCCGTGCGCCAACGGCGCGGTGGACGCTCAGCACCATGTCAACGGTGACACGGTCGAAAGGAACGGCGACTTGGAGCCGCCCGGGCGAACCATGAGCCAGACCGACCAGGAGATCGTGCGTCTCATCGGACAACACTTGCTGTCCATTGGACTGGAGTGAGTTTTATTTTTTGTTTTTAAGGTAGAGTTTTAACTCTTTAGCAACTAAGAGTGGTAAAGCCTGCTCTGATCACATACGGATAGGCCACCCGGCCTAACTGGTGCAATGTCACAACCTCGCAGAACACATGCAAGAAGAAGAAGTGGAACCATTCTGCATTTTATTTGATCAGTGAAATGTGCCTTGTGCAATTCTGGCCAGCCCCGTACCAGCCAGTTCCAATATGATAAAGATAGAAATTAATTAATATTTTTCATTACTTGTTACTGTTTACCCTTGTTAGTGCATTAACAGTGGGTAAGTGGGCTACTCGTTCAGCAGTATACAAGGCTGTGGGTGGCCATCACTTCACATCAGGTTGCTGCTCATTTGCCACTTTACATAAAACAACTAGAAAAGTCAACTCTTTAGTCTTCAAAAAAAATCCTAGAATCAGCTTGACTCTTTACACAGTACATATTTAATACATTTTATCTCTTACAAACTTTCCTTTTGTACAACGCTGGCAACTCCGGCATAAATGTTGTGAATGTTGTATTCCCATTAGCAGCAACAATATTGAGTGACATGGCTTTTCATACTAACAATTAAAACAAGGTAAGCAAGTTGTATCAGCATGTCCATAGAAAGGCACAGTTCAATTAAAATATTGTAACTAACTTGCAGAATGAAATTACTAGAAAATAAATAATGCAACTCCCAAAGATATATTATACTAAAGATGGAACACTCGAAGCCTAAAAGTGAGGTATCTTCTTTGACCTCCGGAGGTCTCACATAGGGAGATTTCTCCTAGTGTTGACCTCTAAATTACATTGCCGACATAAAAAGTAGACCGAATGTAACCTCTTTTCTCAAATTTAAATTCTATTTCATAGTATTTACTAAAGTTTAATATTATAATTAATCGAGACATTTTTAAAACGCTAATTAAAAATTTAAAACCATAAAACAAAAATAGTCTTTGTTAAAAATTGTTTGGATTTAAATTGTTTTAAATAAAATAATAATAATGAAAAACGATAATTAACATTTTAATGAATATTTTCGTTTATTCTATTGTTAATATATTGTTAATAATTTCTTTCCCGGCACGCATTTTAACGTCAAATTACTATGGAGCGCTCCCTCTAGGTATAATATCTCTTTGGCAACTCCTTTGTGTCTGTGTGCAATTTGCAGCTTATATTGTTTGTGTTGCAATGACATTATTATACTGACTTCGTTACTCTGTGACATTGAAATATACATGTATATAAAATGTGGTTTACTTGGTACCAGGTTTGTAGTATGTAACAGTTCGATAATAAAAAACAAATATGCATGCAATAGTCAATATACAAAAGTGGTAAAGAACTCTTTACATACAGAATATGAATATAAAAATGGTATGTATTTTTAGGTCACTAGTCTTGAATCAAAACTTTTATATCAGATCAAGGTTACGTGATGTTTAGACCATCCTAGGCAATTATTTCTTCACTATAATTATACGCAAAATGCAAGAAAGCCGTGGCACCAGTAATTGGGCCTTAAGTACATACATCATGCAGTACAGAAACCAAACCTATCTGTAACATATTGTGTCTGCAGTAATTACTGATAAAGTATTAAGTAAACATTAAATATCACATTTATATTTGCTTCTAATTATTTTGCTTTGATATTGAGTGTGAGGCTTCACACTTATATTTTTAGTTTTTTTTTCATATGAATAGAATTGCTACTCTAAAACAAACACAAAACATTTTGTGTAGCTTTTTGTTTAAGTCAGCCTAACTTATTTATTTTCTATTCTATGTATAACTTCCTGTTTTTCAAACATGTAACTGGTTATTGAAAGTTCATGTGTACGTAAATCTTCGCGTTTTCGTGAAAGATGAGTTTTACGTAGTTACATTTGTCACATAGTATCGTAGGTTGCAGGCAGTGTTCGGTGCGCGTGAACTTGAACAAAGACACGTCTCTGAGAGTGCGTCGACATCGACTGCCTAAATGAGTAGGCGGTGTGTTGAACTGTAGGAGGCCCGCCCGACGGCCCGTCGGCCCGGTGGCCCGTCTGGCGGACGGTCTGATCGACGCCCGCAGACAGCCGGGCGCCGCAATCGATACCCCTGCCCTTATGCTCTCCTTACAAATTATACATAATTATTATTTTATACAATTAGTATACTTTTCACATCGTACAAACTAATATAAGACCCCATCCAATGATTGATTCGCGTATTGCATATACTCAATAGTTAGGTTCCAATTTTTCAGTTACTGCGAAGTGGAAACGAGGACACCGTGGAGAGCCAATTATAAAACCGTGCAAAAGTCCGCGTAACACATTTTCAACTTTTTCATATGTAGGCCTCATAATATTGTTTTACATATGAGTAAAGCGTCATGGTTTATGAATGAGACGGCTTTAACCGAAGGCGAGCGAGTGTGTGTACACACCGCCCCCATGCCCCCTGCGTGCCGCCGCGGAGTCATCGGCCGCAGCTATTCCCGTCGGGTCGCGGGGAGTCCGGGATCGATCCCCACACCTCACCTCACCACACCTCTCACACCTGCACTAATTATAGAATTGACGCCGTCCGTGTGTTGCATCCCTCGCACTGCTTTATCATTGTTTTTGTTGTCGTTGGCCACTCCATGAAACGGCTGGCGATAACAACTATTGCGATAATGTTCCCTTGTTTTAAACCTGTTATAAGACCTTTGTTCTGATCCATACTCTCGAAAGTATGTGGCGTGGACAGATAAAAATATTGAGTGAATAATACCTGTACCTATTTGAAGATAATTATTCGAGGAGAATTATAGTTGAAAGTATGAGGTGAGCATTGACGTATGCGTGTCGGCAGGCGGAGCGCGGCGCTGCTGATGGAGGAGTCCGGGCTGCACCTGGAGCACCCGGCGGCGGCCACGTTCCGGCAGCACGTGCTGGCCGGCGACTGGCTCAAGGCGGACCACGACTTGCGCGCGCTGCACGACCTGCTGCAGGACTCGCCGCACCTCGACCCTCAGAGCCTCACTGTAACGCTATGCTCACTCAACACATTTTCATTTCGATTATAAATACTCATAAATTATGTCTTATGTTATTAACACAAAGCGGATGCAGGTGTCGCATTCGGCAGCGACGGGCCCTTCGGGAACATTCCTTCTACTGAGCGTCGACTCGAACATTGAACATTGTCAGACATGAAACCTGTATGTGTGCAGGAGATGAAGTTCGTGGTGCTGGAGCAGAAGTACCTGGAGCACCTGGAGGGCGGGCGCGTGCTGGACGCGCTGCACGTGCTGCGCAACGAGCTGACCCCGCTGCAGCACGACACGCCGCGCGTCCACCGCCTCTCCGCCCTCATGATGTGCGCCGACGCCGCCG
>QDHC01005891.1:17245-34513 GCA_013186455.1 Papilio dardanus tibullus | reverse complement strand
ACCCCGCGCGCCACTGCCGCTGCGCACGCTCGTCGTGCGGCGAATGTGACAGCTCGCCTTCATTGCCGAAGTTGTTAAAGGCTCACAACAAACACGAGCCGCCGCCGCCTCCGCCGCGCCCTGCCTGCTCCCCTGTACATACATAAGTTTACGAGTTGTTTGCGTACACAGTAGTAAAATAGTACATCGCGGTACTCATTCACAAACGGGACAAACGCGCGGAGTTTTATTTATTAACGAGCATAGCGTACGATGTGTGTACAGCGTGAAGCCGATTTCTAAGTTTTTAATCGTAAAATGTTAACTAAAATTGTCAACAAAAATTAAATCATAAAACATTGAGAGTATTTTGTTTGACTGTTTTAGTATTATTTGTAAGTGGCCACAAGAATCTAATCTGTTGCATGAAGCGGTGGACGCGTCGCATTACAATACTTTCTCGGGACACAAAGTATCAATTTGATGAACTCATTAGTAGGTATATTTTAAAATGAGGCAAAAAATATTTGTTGGCGCGTCGCGGAAATTGATTGAATGATCGTTACCGGTTGATAAACTTTAGAAGCTAAACTGTCTGTTTTATTAATTCATAAAACAAAAATCCAATTCCGACTTTATATAGGAGACGTTTGATAACACATGTATGGATACTTGTGCGAATATGTCGCGGCCGGAGAGTTGACGGCGCAGGCACAAGATCATACCGGACTTCATTTAACAACTCGTCAGTTCAGCGAGCAGACTGCACACTGGGTGGTGCGGGGGTAGCTTACCTAGGCTTAGGTTAGAGTAGGGACGAGTGTTGTTTAGGATATGTCTTAAAACTGAACTTTAAGAGATTTAATAAAGTGTACTGAGCACTTCATTGATGTAACGTCGCTGAGCACGTCGGGTCGCGTGAGGGCGCCTCGCCCCACTCGCTACATATAGATTTGGATTAAAATTAATTAAGTTTAGGGTTCGGAAATTAATCGGCGATATTAGATCTATTTTTGTACCGGCCGTCGAACTTCGCACGGAGTCGTATTGTTTTAGCATTACGACAGAGGTGACCGCGAGCCGCCGGCGCGTTGCATATCGGAGTCCCGGGTGTAGTCCGGGGAGGCGCTGCGCGGCCGAAACCTGCCTCATTGCAATATTAAATTGACAAATATTTTACAATTTTACTTTACAACGTGGCGTCCTCGGAACGTTGTAGTCTTGTGGTTCAGGACGTGCGTACTGTTATTTGTTAAGAGAAGGTTGTTTTGGTCGAAAACAAACCTTTTTATACATTTCATAATGCGGACCGTTCTTGCTCGGTGCCGAGTGCGGGGCGCGGCGGCGGGGGAGACGACACAATTCGATTGTTATAAATATAATTATTATATCAATAAATTTTCTATTGTAAATTAATCCCATTTCTTATTCACCCACATCCTTCCTACAGAGTTGTTGTGTGGCTATTCGATAAGATTACGTCTCTAATTCTAAATTTATTCCATGGGAAATAGTGTTGGTTTGAGGATGATTATAAAAATAACGAAATAAAACAAAAGCAGACTTACACATATTTTATTAACGCAACAAATGAACTAAAAATATTGATTCCACACGGAATTATGTGTAACATGTATAAATATATCTTAACATACGGCTCGCGAGCTGCTCGTGCAGCGCCCGCGCCGCGCTGCACTGCAGCCTGCGTATAGCGACAGGACAACTGAAACGCATCTCTTAATATCTTACAACTGTTTCATAATTAATTTTTACGAATAATTTTTAAAATTCTATGAACTTTGAGCAGGAGACAAGTCCTCGCGCGACAGTCCTCTCCTACACCATTGAGATCTCGATACAATTATCGGTTAGTGAACGGTATTCACAGAGGAATGAGTGATACAAGTCGGCGGTACCCGACTACAAGTTGGCGGTTCCCGACTTGTCCACCAGCTCGAGCAGGGTGTGCAAGGAGGTGTCGAACAGCTCGCAGCGGATGGGCATCTCGAGGGAATAGAATGGGTTCTTGAGCGCGTAGTCGGAGTACAGCTCGTAGATGCGCCTCAGCACCACCTCGGCGCCCGCCATGCCCGGCTCCGCCACCACCATGAACTTCACGCCTGCACACACATTGAACCATTCTTACTGACTGGGGCAGACTCGACTGCTGCAGGCGGGGCCGCGGACGAAACCGACAGGTGCCCACGGTCCCGCCGTAATGCGTTTGAGAGCGGTCAGGTTTTAGTGGGTATTCTGGTCACCTTCTGTGGCCAGCGAGTCCCACACTGCCTACACCATTGCACTGCCCGGCGTAGGGGTGCATAAACGCATTTCCTGATGTTAAAAAAAAAGCCTAGACTGTTGTGTTGTAGCAATAATATAGTAGTGGCAGGCTACCTGTCAGTGTCTGGAAGCAGGCCAGCTTGAAGGTGTCGGCGGTGAGGAGCTCGATTCCGGACGACTTGGGCACGGGACTGAGCTGGCTGGCCAGCGCAAACAGCGGGTAGAACATGCTGGCCAGCACTATCTTTTCATTAGTTGTGGCTCTCGCTCGACCAAATTTCAAACTTAGCGGGTAATTTTCCTGGAATGAATGCCAAGCAAATTATGATGTTATATATATTTTTTGTTAAATCTGCAAATGTTGTTTTTTTTGTATTATAATGTGGCAAACAAGCAAGTGGCCACCAGGATTCGCTGAAATAGCGAAATAACTGCTGCCCTTAGACATCTGCAATTGCAGATGTGTTGCCTACCCCTAATATATGGAGGAATAGACACACAGCAAGAGGATAATTCCTCTTCTATTTGTCCCCTCTCCACTCCAATCTACTTCCCGTTCCCATCATTTCCTTAAAAGAAAAGGATAGGAAGAGAAAGTGGACTAAAATTAGGCCTCTGGCACCACATTCGTCAGATGAAACACGAAATTGCCTCCACTTGACATCTGTCTACTGTGTGGTCTTGGTATTTCACTTGGATGTTGAAGCGGGCTCTACTACTGTTAAAATATAAGATTGTCATGTTAATACTTTATTGATAAGAACTTTAATGTGACCAAACTGAATACTCCCATTGTAAGTGTACCTTAGCCTCGATGAGGTCGAATACATCTCTCCCGTCCTCGGTGGTGCGGCCGGCCACCGGGGACCCATTCACTGACAGCACCATGTGTCCAACTGGAATGTGTGCATTTCAAACATTACTAATTGTGACATTCCTATAAGAATATATCATTATAATAATATATTTGTAATGAAAACTTTGAAGCCATTTTTAAGTAAATTTAAACAATAGACAAATGTGATATTTGACACAGCCGAGAAGTGCATTAAGTTTTCTTAAATTAAAAAAACGTGGATCATGGACAAGCTTAGTGCGTTAACTAGTACAAATAAACATCTGAACTAAAGAAAGCCAAATGAATGAAGACCAGTGGTTCGTCTCTATGAGCTGTTCTCATATTCATGTGTAGCAACAATCTGGAAAACCATGTAGTAACTGTGATAGTACTCTTCTCAGTAATATATAACTCATAATTTACCATTTATTCCATCTCTTTGACCGAAAACAACGACGACTTTCTTATTTTCATACTGCAGCTTTATATCCAGCGGATAGCCAAATGTTTTTTCCGTTTCTACTTTTGGTACGTTATGATCATAATTATAAATTAAACCGCCAGATTTGCTCACTATATAAACACCGTATATAACCATTTTACCATCGAATTATCTACTTTTAAGACCTATTTAAATACATTTATGATTATTGTAAACAGTAAACACCTGCAAACATAGATGAATAAGAGGTAGATCTGACATAATATGTCATACTGACAGCGAGTGAGACACATTTATACCAAATATACGTAACGTGACAAAGACCGCGACACTGATCTTTGATCCCTTACTCCATATACGACTTCTTTGTGTGGGTCCAGAGCCTGGACCCCAGACAAATGAAACATATAATACAAGCGACCCGCCCCGGCTTCGCACGGGTGCAAATATTGTTAGTATGGCTGTTATATTTTGTTTTATACTATGTAAGCGTAAGGATATGGGAATGTGATATCACATGGATCACAGTGGTAGCTAAACACAAAAAATGTATACTAGTATAAAGCTAAACATACCGAAAACACTGCATCTGCACTGATCGCAGAATTTTCGAAGAAACTTTAGACGAATAAAAACCTGTGGGCTTACCCAAGATGCTTTTCGGACGGCGATGTCGCTGATGGAATCGACAAAAATGTATGAAACTGACATAGACATTCGATAAAATCATGTGATTGTCACGTGTGAGATATCGAACGTCAATGTCAGTTTCATACAAACTTGTCGATTCCATCAGCGAAATCGCCGATCGAAAAGCATGTTGGGTAAGCCCACTGGTTCGCTTCAACCGGGCTAAAACTTGTAGAACAGAAAATGGAAGCACTGCTGTAACAAGCCGGATAAAAGTATAAACCTAACACTAGCCGTGGGCTGCAGCTGTATCACATCCTAGTCCCTTATAAAATACCTCGGGGTACTCTTAGATTTCAGGTTTAACTACAACCAACATGTGGAGCAAGCAGCCATTAAGACATTAAAGGTTACTGCGGCGCTCGCCAGGCTTATTCCAAGTGAAGATGGCCCGCGACAAAAATTAAAGAACCTATTGATTTCGGTGAGTAGGTACTTCGGTGCGGCGCTCCCATATGAGGCAATATTTCAGTATTGTTTGGAATAATAAAGTAATTACTCGTATTTCTAGATGTTCCACGCATGTTTACGTCTAATTTAAAACCGGTGGGTGTGCGTTTGATTCATGTGCTGTTAAATACTCGTATTTAGCGTTGTTGTTGCGAGCGGCGAGGGAGCAGGCGCACAGGCGCCTACGCCACACCGGCAACGCGTCATTGAGGACGTCAGCTGCTGCGGCGACCCTGCCCCGCTGCCCCGCTGCCCCGAGCTGTGGCGGCTGCATTGACTCTGTTCTATTCTGGGGTGGACACCACTATACGGTAGGCGGCTGCTAAATACGAGCTAGTTCATTAAAGCCGTCAATTATAAACAATGCCCAGGTTACGGCAGCGCGGATATGCTGCGAATGTATGTGTATTCCAACAACAGGTGGGTATTCATTGAGTTTTTAAGAATTGTTGCTCACTTTGGTCCCTCAATCAGTTATTTTAGTCGTCAAGACGCACACACACTACGAGCTACTCGCTCGTACTTTGTAAAATTGTATTGACGAGGCTGATTCTAGTAAGATCTACTAATCGGTGACCATAGTGACTAGGTTAGTATGGACTAGGGCATATGCGAAGCGTGTTGTCACCTCTATACAAGGTGCAAGTGGGAATAGGAAGTGAGAAGGTGAGGCGCCGGGTTTCCCCGTGTGGAGCACGTGCGCGCTGTGCGGCGAGGATTGCGACTTTATGCATAAGTCGTACCGCACCAAGTTTATCCTGTTTACTATTCTACATGAGCTCAATATTTTCCTGTAGCTCTTTTACACAAAATATCACTTTTACTTTCGTATTTTTACTGCTGCATAAGTGAGTGATTAAAGCTTATAGTACATCGTTAAGTGGAAGCAAATCTGGGTTTTGTCTGATAAGTGTGCGCGCCGGCTTGCCCTTTCGAAAATTATGGGAAGGGATTTAGATTTGACAGAGGAGGGAACGCTAAGGACTGAAATATCTCGTATCTGTAGGTCTCTTGTTCCGTCCATTAAGATAGGCAACGCAGTCGAGAATCGCAGACGTCTATGGGCAATGTCGCTTCGCCATATCGACCCCGATACCCACCCAGTCACTGAAACAGTACGCGCGGGTTTGCATCCGTGCAGCTGCAGGCATTGCCACTGTTAAACAGTGCTTATTTCTGTTTACCACTTCATTGGTATTTACACCAAAAAAAAATAATACTTAAAAATAAATAAAATATGTTACCGTCATTGTAACATTATTTTCATATCTTTTTATATCTTTATTATAGCCAAACAAAGATAGATACGTTTATATCTTAACTACACTTTGCTGATAAAAGTGAGTCATGTTTTTGCAACAGTTGTAAACAATAACATAATAACTATTTGAATAGTTATTGTAACGGAGCAGCGCCAGGGTCCGCTCACAGTACCTAGAGAATTAAAGCTAATGTGATTATTATGATAGATAGCGAAATTAGTATGCGAATGTAGTCGACGCCACAAGAGCAAGTGTCTTCCCGGCTGCTTCCTTCCTCGAGCGCAGACGAGCTGCAGGCAAGAAGACCGTTCGCACACCTACTGCGTGCTTCCTTGCATCTATTGTCCGGTATATTTGATGTAAGAGCCGTGTCACGATTTGCACCCGGCTCGAGGTTTGCTGGTCTTCAGCGGCTCCGAGCGCGACACGCACGATAACACAATCAGTGTGCGAGGTGCCGCGCGCAGCGAGCCGAGCCGGCAGTGCGCGTGCGACGTCAGCGCGCCCAACGAGACGCGGAGAGCGGCGACACCGGTCCGGACACACGCGGCCGCGAGACGAGTTCGCAGCTTCTCGGAAAGCGTTTTCCTCGTGAGCGCCGCGCGGTGACGAATCCCGACGTCACCTGTGACGCGGCGGCCGCTATACGAATCAGGTGGGGGAGCCGTCCGGCCCAGTGGGGCCGCAGAGCCCGCAGAGCCCGCAGCCGCAGCGCTGGCGCCCCGCCATGCCTGCATGGAGCCCGCGCCCCGCGCCTCCATCTCCTCCTGCGACGACTCCGACTCCGGAGACGACACCGTGCCCGCCGGTAACCACTGTGCTTTCAATAGTTTCAATAGTGATAAAGTTTAGTTGCAATAAGACGAGTGCTTTCATTCAGGACCAGTGCGTGTTAGGATCACAGGACGATTATCTGCAATAAAATACGTCGTGGGTTTCTGTGAGGTTTCCCGTGAGAATGTGCAACTTGTTCAGTTTAGTTGATGTGGATAGCAGTAGTTCTGTGTGTGTTAGTTGCGTGAAGCTGCAGCCGGAGGGCGCGGGCCGCACTCGCCGCGCCCCCGCACAGTGCACACCTACACAAAGTTCAGCCTCAACTGCACACATACAATATTACCTGTACCAACTAAGTACCAATTGGTTGTTTACTTTTTACAACGTTTTTCCAAATCAACATTCTGTACATTTTAATAGAATATTTGATAAAATACTCTTCCCTACGTTTTCATAATTATTTAAGTTTATGGTTCTAAACACATCACAAACTTGAAGCAAACTTGATACTAACAGAAACATTAATTAAAAAAAGGTCTTTTTCTTTAATGCTTTTTAAAAATCCGTAAAACAAAATATATTTTATATTTCGATAAGTTTACTTGCACATTTTATTTTAATTTTATCAAAAAATTAGTGCGCCGCGCCGGCCTCCCTGCAGCGCCGCCGCCGTCGCCGCCGCCGTCGCCACCGCTTAGGCCTAATTGAGAACAAACCAATTCTTCAAACTTCGCAAGCTTTCTAAAGTTATTTTAAAAGATTTTTTATTATTCAGTTTTCTAAAAATACTAGCTGTTGCTTGCGACGTCGTCCCCGCGGAATTACAAAAAATATAGCCTCTGTTACTCGGGAATAATGTAGCTTTCGGAAAGAAAGAATTTTTGAAATCAACGCAGTATTTCTTGAGTTTTAAAACATACAAAAATACAAATCTTTTTCTTTATAATATCAATATATTAATATGGATTATTAAAAACGAAGAATATTTTGTTTCTCGCATTTTTGTCAATAATAAATGACAACCACATTGCACAACAAAAGGTAAGAAGTTGCGGGAAGGTGAGGTGCACTTTCTATGCAAGGACTATCTCCAACGATGGGCAGACCAGCCTGATGATTATTATGATTCTATAATAATTTATTCTGGACCATAATGGTAAATCCATACTAATATTATAAAAAGGAAAACTTTATATTTCTGTATTTTTATGTTGTATGTTGATTGAAATAACTCAAGACTTAGGTCCGATTTCAAAAATTCTTTCACCATTAGAAAGCTACATTATTCCCGAGTAACAATTCCACGCGGACGAAGAAGCGAATAACAGCTTGTACATAATATGAAATTAGGGTCAAATTTTAATTAGGAAGCGCCAATAGCCTAATGGTTAAAGAAAATATTAGTAAAATAATATAGACATAAAATAGACATCGTTTCCTTTTCCCTGTGAAGCTATAAGAAGGATATATGTTTCCTTTTTTAGTTATCTTCAAGCGATTAGTTCGTGGGTCGTGGTAGGTGGGCTACGTGCGGGTAGCTAGTACTGTACAAAACAAATGTGAGCTAAGCCGTGTGGTACGTGCACAGACCCGGGCACGTGGGAGCGGCGCGACGTGGTGCGCTGCGTGCGCTGGGCGGCGCGCACGTTCAAGGTGCGTGCGCCTCGCCGCAGCCTGCTGCCGCGCACCGGCCGACAGCTGCTCGCGCTCGACGACGCCGCCTGGCTCCAGGTACTGCTCTCGCTTCCTGCTCACTGCATGCAACTTCTTAGGCATGGCTCAGGGTCTGCCACGTCGTGCGAGGAACACGACCTAAACATAATAGGTGCCAAAAATGTGTTTTGAATTGTCCCTTGTGAATCACAACAGTTTTTTTGCTGAAATAATGACTTACTCCGTGACGTGCCGAGTTATTCTTTTCTGATTCATTCACAAGTATGCGGACTGTGTAACATTTTTTATTTTGTATACAGAATTAATGTATCAAAATGTTACAGAACAATCTCTACCCGTAGGAATTGTCCTCTATTTAAGAAAAAACATGCTATGGACTTCCAATAATATATATCTATACTTCTATACTCATATCTATACTAATATTATAAAGAGAGAAACTTTGTATTTTTGTATTTTTGTTCGTATTGAAATAACTCGAGAACTACTTGGCCGATTTCAAAAATTCTTTCACCATTAGAAAGCTACATTATCCCCGAGTAACGTAGGCTATATTATTTAATTCCACGCGGACGAAGTCGCGCACAACAGCTAGTAAGTACCTATAGCTAATTGTAATTGTTCGGATTGCGTAGTTAGCGAGGCGGCCAAGGAACGGATTGTGCAATATCTTTTCTGTAGATAAAAAATAACAATAAAAAAATTGTGTTTTAACTAAGACCTAGAGCATTTAGAAGTTTTTTAAAAGAAAATTACATACTCCTCATTGTACTCTTACGTAGTCTAAAAGCAAAGTAAAATTGTGCTTGAAAGTAGTGTGATGTACTTGAATATGCGTAGGTGTGTGAGGGATGTTCGTCTTCAGCGCGTATCTTCAGCGCGTACGTGGCGCACGCGCACGCCGGCGCCACGGGCCGCGCGCCGCCCGCGCCGCTGCCCGAGCACCAGGCCGCCGCCGCGGCGCACAGCGACGCTGCTATATCAGGTCAGAACCAAATGATTCTTACTGTCTTTACTTTCTATCATAATCATTGATTTAAGTATTACATAATGTATGTAGTTCATTCTTAAAGTGGAAAAATAGCCGTCAGTATCGTCGTCTTGTAACGATGCCGCTACTTCTAGTCATCATGGTGGCTGAAACCTCCACGATGGCTAGAAAGTATAAAAGAAGCTAAGATACTTGCTTCCTTCTTTAATATTTTCAAAATTCAAAATGTAAAATTATTCCACTTTTCCTGATTTTTCATTCGGTTTTTTGGACATTTAGAGCTGATTCAAATGATAATGTTATTCATTCTTTATTAAATAAGTCAAGATATTTCAAGTGTGTGAAATTATTTATTTATATTTAAATGATTATTTGCGACGTATCAAAGAAGAACTCCTCCTTCTGCACTACCGTACATATTGCTGTGGTACACCGTCGCAGTCTGAAGGTTTGACTCAAAAGCGCTGTTCCTTCGTACAAAGTAGTTAAGAAAGGCCGAGAGGCCGGCAGGTGTCGGCCTCGATGAGTGACAGTGCGTGGCATGACGCGGCCGCAACGCCAGCCTGCTTACAACGCTTTCATACAAACAACTTTAACCATATTGTGGTCTAAATCAATATTTGATCCTCGAGATAGATCCGAAAATATTTAAATGAAATGGAGGATTATAATGTCATGTGACAGTTTGTTGTCTCCCCTTGGCTATCGGTACGTCGGCGCCAAAACCTGTGAATGTAGCGAGGACGCTGAGGTTGAGTCACCGCGACCACCGCGGCCTCCGCGCCATTCATCTCCCGCTACAAAGTGATTCAACGCATTTCTCGGAATACAATAATTACATCGCCGCCGAAAGCCGGTCGATTGCATCGATTGCATTACACTATTACTATTCAGTACTGGCCGATGTAGGTCTGATTATTTAAATGTTCTCCAATATCATACGTAAACAGTACAGTGCCTTATTAAATCTGCATAAAAACCTAGTGTCAGAATGCTGCTTAACCACTTCCCCCCACTGGCGACTCTCATGTACGGACTTCTGCACTGTGACTTTCATCATCACTATCATCACCAGCTCACTGTACGCTACCGCCAAGGGGTGCGTAGCCTACCCTGAGTCAGGGTCAACCACGCTGGATCAGTGCGTGTTGGCCGACATCACACAAATCTTTGAATTACTTCGCCGATATGTGCAGGGTTCAATCACGATATTTTCATTTATCTTAAATTGGCAAGGTTTTACTACTATTTTATCTTATTAAAATAGTCTCCATTCACGTCAATACATCGCTGCATCCGGTAGCACCACTGAGAAAAGCACTTTGCCCACTCGTTCTTAGGGGTCTTTTCGACGAACTTTTGAAACGTAACTGATGTTATGTTCAGTCGTCGCCGTAGAAGGCCGTCCCTCGCGCGCATCATCGGTGAGATTAGTGTGACCACGTTTAAACTCACTAAACGAGTTGTAAACAAGTTGCAAGAGACGGGGCTTCATGATGAAAGGCCTATCGTAGTCTATCATAGCTTTCTTGTTGACTTAGATGACATCGAATTTTCTCGTGTTAAGTTCATGATAACGTTTCACAGACAATTTTCAATTTGCCGCCAAACCGTAAAACAAATGACAAACGAATAAAATATGTACCCCGTTTTGTTCGTAAAGAGTTCTATTTTCAAAACGTTAACAATTTTTTTATTATATTGGTTTTAATTAGTCAGTTCTAAAAATGTTCAGTGCGGCCCTCGTATATGGCGGGTTTCGTACTTATGATCTGCAGATTACAAGTCAAGAACTAATCCCCTGAGCCACCGACACTCTTGAGCTGAACTTGGACCTTTCCTAAATTTTTACAGGAAAAAGTACTTTATTACCTTGATTTGAGTCTATTGTAGATCTACTTACACGAACTGATGTGCTATTAAGATTTATTAAGTTTGTAGATATCTGCAGCTTCCCTTTATCGAGGCATTTATCAAGGCAAAGGGCGCGGCGGGAGCGCGGGTACGGGGAACATCGTCCGGCTATCGTTTTCAATTTAGCAAACGACACGACCGAGCGCCGCGCGTCGCGCGCCCTCGGGCAGCGGGGCGGCCGAGAGATCACATCTAAGCACATTTATTGTTAAAATCATCAATTTATTTATATGTTTATATAAACACGGACCATCTAAAATAAACATAGGCTTCAGTAATGAAAAACAGTTGCTACTCGCGTGAATAGTGCGACCATAGTCGGAGCTGCAGGATAACTGCATCGCCCGCACCCACACTCGACTCTCGGGGAAATACACTTTACGCATATTCGTTCCGCTAAAAAATATTTGATCGTTGAGCTGCTTTGTACTTACGATACAATTTTGTAATATTATTGAATGTACTAAAGCTGTCCTAGGAGGCTGCAGCGCGGGCCTCGCTCGCGATACGCGTGCGTGCTCGCCCGACAAATGTGCCCATAGAACCTTATTCACAATTAATTAAAAGAAAACCTCTACCTACATTATGATGAACAGCAGCGAATTTTTTGAGTTTTCTCTGTGTGACGAAGGAGCAGCGCGGCGCCATGCCACGACCGATCGTGGAATTTCGTTACTCACAATTTTGAGTCATCTCGTAGTGATCAGAGCAATAGGCCGCCGCCGCCGTCGCCGGTACGCTTCCTCCTCAAGCTGGCCGCTGACTCATAGCAACAATAACACCACATGGCTAATTAGCCATTTATAAATGTATAATAAAAAATTTGGTAATTTAGTGACGCATTCAGTCAGTCGTACAATCTTGGCCGTAACATCATTTCGTTGCGTGGCTATCATTCTAACTAAAGATATACCTTCCGACCATCCTACTTAATTATAAACCCCATCTCGAAGATTTCTCGATTCTCGATTAATTTATGTTCGTAAAATGTTCACGAGGACGGCAGGCATTCCGGCTGATGTGACAGTACCGGGTGCGGGGCACACGGTGAGTACGTCAACTACTCGACCAACAAATTTGAGATAACACTACTTATAAAGGTATCCTCCGGCGTGCGTCAGCAGCGCGCACTGCGACGTCACAACACCTTATCGGAGCGCGGAGTTTGGTGGTTTTTTTATTTTCAGTTAGATTATTTGCATAGATTTACGAATTATCTAGAATTTCTATGTAATCCGTAGCGGCCAGCGGCCAGCTGTCGGTACGTGGCGCTCGTATAAATAAAGATAAACAAATTTCATAGAATAGATAACCAGCAGTAAAACATCAGTTATCGTTACACGAGGGTCTTGTGTTTATACTCGGTCGGGGGCGCACGGGGGGCGCACGGGGGGCACACGGGGGGCGCACGGGCGGCGCACAGGGGGCGCACGCCGGGCACTCAAACGGCGGGGCTGATCATCACGTAACCTGCTCCTGCTGCTCTATCCCCCGCATACGATGTCTTATCTATAATCGCAAATCGCTAGATCTCGTTTTCACCAGAAATGAGATAGACGTCCCGGAAGGCCGGCGCTGAGCCGATATGAATGGCAGATACCACAGCGCTCTCCATCACTATCTAGTTTTATTATAATTAATGACATGATAACATAATACAT
The DNA here is from genome assembly GCA_013186455.1 of Papilio dardanus tibullus. Lineage (NCBI taxonomy): Eukaryota > Metazoa > Arthropoda > Insecta > Lepidoptera > Papilionidae > Papilio > Papilio dardanus. The sequence goes on along the minus strand of QDHC01005891.1, from coordinate 21,555 downwards.
GTGAATTCATTCAGTTCGAGATAGAAACGTTTGTTATCTTACGTGATTAAAATAGATTATTGTAGATATCGCGATCCGTGCACGATCACCGTGACTGTACAACGATTAGTTGCTATGGAGTAAAGTAACTATGAAGGTATGGTCAGGTCGGACTACATTGCAAGATAAAGTAGGTATCCATATAAGTAAAAGGTTTTCTTACCATCATTAAGTAACTCTGTCTACAGGAACATAGCTGTTGTACCGTCTTGCGCCGTACGAGTCCCTGGCTTGCTCTGCCTCAGCCTGGCCTGCTGCATAGACTAGTGATAATCAACATTTGTATGAGGCAAAACCATTTCTTGTAATTGAAATGAGAGCAGTAGGTCGTAGTTTAGGTGAGGTGAGACGGAACGCGGACCTAGCGTGAGATGACTAACACCAACTTGCGACATGAAGCCGCTCGCGAGACGGAAATGACTCACTACAACTACAATATACTAGGAAGCTTGAATCATACTTCCGTATTGATACAGATTTGCGGCTATCATTATTTCAAGTCGTGAGTCTGTAACAGGTAGGGATGTGAGCGCGCGGCGCCGCGCGGCGTGACGCGGCCCGCGTGCCCGCCACTGACACCTACTTGAAAATAAAGATAATGTAGCTATTTTTCATTGTAGTGCACGTATCGTCGAATAAATTCAGAGATATCATGTATATGTGAAGTTCTCCCGCACCGCCAGCGTGGTTGACTAAGGTCTAGCCATCTTTGCCATAGCGTATCCTTCAATACCCGCGCCGCGTTGCCCCGGGATGTGCAGAGTTGTGTAATAATGATAGTTATTTATTTTCGAACGTAGATTTTATTACTTAGATAAATTGCTTTGCCAAGAATTTGCATTAAATAACATAAAGAACTTAGCTAGTATTACCTAACTACGTAAGTACTTCGAGGAAACGTTTATTTAATTTAAGGATGTAGACTTGTCGGCTACTTTTTTTGCAAAACCGCAAGACGGCTTCGAAGTTTCCTGGTACTTGAGTTGTAAATTAAAATGTAGCGGCGGCCGGCGGCCGACGGCGTGGCGGGGGCCGCTATTGGCCGGCGTGCGGCCCCGGCACGCCCCGGCCGGGCTCGGCGCGCTGCGGGTTGGGACGGCTGCATCACTCGTCTCTTCAGTAGTAGAAGCTTACGGGGCAGTCGGCCGGGGTCGGCCGGGTTCCATCGCGGGTCCGCCTGACCCATGCCCGCTCATTAATTGAAGCGCCTCGTGTGGACTCTCAAATTCACATAGTACGATTACAAATGGGCGAGTTCCCACATCTACGCTTTCTTACAGTATAACTTGACAAACGATGAAACGAGCTAAAATTCACTGAAATAGTGAAAGCCCTTTCAGTCGACAGAGGAGGGGGAGAAAGAGGATGTTTTCCTTTTCTACAAATATAAATACTGTATTTGTGATATAATTACACGTCTTTGAAATTAATTGTGTCAGGATACACGAGATACAACATACTTAGCTAAAAAAATTCTTCGACTGCCTCAGTAAAAATTACTTTCCTTCCTATCCTCGTTATTGCCGCTGCGCGCTCTGCCACCGCGCAACTTGTTAGAAGGTATCCACAATGATACAAGCCAACAAAATAGTATCTGTTGTAAATAAAAATCCAAAAACGAGATCATAATTCTAATGCGCTGTTCCCATTTCGAGTGCGTCGGTGCTGTCGAAAGAGACTTCACTTACCAGTGTTTTAATGATTTTTTGTTTTTGTCATGTACTTAAGAAATTGTTTTTTTTTATAATGACTTAGTTAATCTCAGTTTTGGGGCTTGAGTAGTAATTGTTACTTGATATGGCAGGCGATTGTTTTCGCCTCCGCCGTCCGAGCGCAAGTGAGGGGGCTCAAGGTGCGAAAGACATGAAAAAACGATTGCCCCGTGCCCCTCGAGACCCGCGACCCTGCCGCCCCGTCACCCTATCACCCTATCACACTGTCACCCTGTCACCCTGCGATCTCTAGCTAAATATCGCTCCCTCGGCGACTATTATTGGAACTCGACTCACTTTCTAAAGAATACGGTTTTTGATAAAGTTTAAGTAACCAATGTAGCATTTGCCATGACCATTTGATGGTCGAACGATTCCGCGACGTGGTCAAATTACAATGCATCTAAGTAGTATGCGAAGTCAGGTACCACCGCCTCGATGTGACAAGTCTACAGCTATATTAACTAAGTACTTTAATATACTTATAAATTATATTTCTAAATCAAATTCCGAGTGAGTTCTGTTGTTTATTGACGTCGTACTTTGGTAGGGGGCTGGTCGCAGCGGGCGTGCGGGCTGCATTAGCAAGTCAATGCGGCTCCGCGCTGAGCCGGGGCTTACCGGCGCTTCAGGAAAGCTCCCAGAATACAATTAAACCTCACTCAGTCCTCTTACTCATTGGGGCGAGGGGCACGCTCCACGTGCGCGCCGAGCGCCCACATTGATACTGGCTCAGAGATGGATTACTGCTTGGAGTAGCGCATAGGGTACCTACTCCAACTTTTTAATTTATAATATTTATGAACACCTAGCGGTGTAAGGCGCGGTGCAGTCTGGGACGACGTACGCGTGTGTCGGTAGCTGGCAGCGGGCGGGGCGCGCGGCCGTGGGAGCCCTCGGCCGCGCGCTTTCTCATTCCCCGCTGACTCACGCGGAATGTGACTCGCGGATGTTGGCATTATTTTTATTTAATACCAAAAATACATTTAAATTGTAACAAATTACAAAGATAATATCCTAATTATATAGCTATAATGTTGCTCGCATTATAGCTATATAGCGACTTCGTCGTATAAAAATTGAGATATTTCTACACTTCTCAAAATTCTGTGAAAACGCGCGCACGTCGATACAAAACAATTTGTGTCTATCCTACTTGAGCGTTGCCGCCGCAACGAGCGACCGGTCGAACCCGAGCGAGCACGGACTATGCTTTCCAAGTTTCAGAGCAGCGACGCGTCACTATTTCATGAAATCTTGATTTACATACTTAAATGAAATTGAACAAGCTTATTACTCGCGCCATCTTGTATCACGGCAATCGGTCTGACCGCTTCGTTATTTAGCCGGACCTAACGCGGTCTCATGGACAGACGTTTACTGCGAGTTTATGTGTAAGTAAAAACTTCATGTAGGTAACACTAATCTAAGATTTCCTACTTAATATGAAGTATGTATCCGAGACTTACTTAAGCAACTGTTGAGATCTTTGTGTCGTAGAGCAGCTAGAAGCGACAGCCAGTTGGCGGAGGGCCGCGCACAGTGGGGGCGTGGCGAGCGCCGGCCGCCTCCCGCCTCCCGCCGCACCTCCCACGACCCACTTAAAGCTAAGCGATAAGCTTTAAATTTATGATATAGCGTAAGATAGTTTCACGTTCGTATTCGCGCGCTCCGCGACACACCTCGCCGCTCGCCTCCGCAGCTTTATCTTGAACTATGACAAACGTGTATCAAATCGTACAAATAGACTCCTTTTTCCACATTTTCAATTTTCCCGGCTGCCGGTCAACAGAAATATGTAACACGTGCGTGCCGTCGTCGTGACCTCTTGATCTTAGTAGTTCTGTCGACTTCGCAGTGACGCGTCATCCGATTTGTTTTGTTTCTCGAAGTGACATGAGTACAGTCGGGCAGAAAGCATTGTTTGTTTTTGTAATTTACTTATAATGTGTTAGTTGCAAGTAGTAGGTATGTTTGGGCACAGCACAGTATTAGCGAGTGGTGTGCGTGACCGCGATATCAGAAGCGCTCCGTAAATTATGCTCCATATCACTTTGTATCGCGATCGTAAATATAATCACATGACTAAACAGAGATAGCCGTCGATTCCGCGAACGCGATTACCTGAGATTGCAGTCGCTACGCGCCGGCGCCGGCGCCGCTCGCCGCCCCGCGTGCTGCTTGTACGAAATATATGCATTTTTATAAAAAATAAAAACGTTTTACGTTTGATATTACTTAACATGTCTGTTAGTGTTTTAATATTTCTTACATCACCTTGGTTGGATAACAAGATAGATAATGTATAGATTACAATTTACACGAAATAAAGTACAAAAACGTTATACCTAGTTATAATATTATTCGCATATCTACTAGGCTTATTGATCTTTAACACACCTGTGCCCTTTAATTTGCCATTCTTTCTGTACTACGAGGAATATAAGCGAGGGTGCATTCCTTGATTCCGACGTCATATATTTCTCTGATAAGTCTGTATACGGTGATTGTATTTATACAGACTTATTACAGTTATAAATGCACCCCTGCCCTGTGCCC
>QDHC01005874.1:236622-254031 GCA_013186455.1 Papilio dardanus tibullus | reverse complement strand
TGCGCAGGTTGCATCACGATGTTTTCCTTCACCTAAGGGCGTCGTAGTATTTGAGTTATTTCCATATATTTGAATATGACAAGGTTTGGAAATTCGATAAAATTTTCTTACTTACTTAAGTACAATAATTTATTGCGTCACGTATTTGTTTATCTGAACTGATTATATCTGTGTTGAGCCCGGCTCAGCGGGAACGATGACCTTTAGCTATAAATTAATATGATTTATGATATTTGCGTGTACCTAAATATGTTTGTCTAGCTCATTAAATGCCCTTACAATTTCATGGAGTAGGAGTATTAAAAGAATTGTAATGAAATAAATACTAACATTCGATTTTTCGTATATTTAAATACTACCCGCCCCGGCTACGCACGGGTGCAATGCTGATACTAAATACACTACAGAAAAACTTTGAATGTTGTATATAACATAATAATAATAATTGCACCAGTACGAAGCCGGGGCGGATCGCTACTTATACATATAAACCTTCCTTATGAATCACTCTATCTTTAAAAAAAAACCGCATCAAAATCCGTTGCGTAGTTTTAAAGATTCAAGCATATATAGGGACAAACATAAAAAATCGTTATTGTTTTATATAATAGTGTAGATTCTCCCGTACCATTTTTTTAAAATAAAAGTTTTGAAGGTCTCCTGAAAAGGATAGATTTAACAAATATTTAATAAGAATTTTCTTTTCCTGATCATTTCATTGCAAGATGTGTTTGAATATAATTTCTACGTAATGAAAAGATGGGTGACTGAAAGTTTTCAAAAAGTGACTACTGAAAGTGTAAGCACTGGTGTAATGTAATTTTCCAACGGAATTCATTTGAATATATTCAAAGGCACTCTGACTTTTCCTCTATTGACTGCACTAGAAGCTGAAAATTCTCAAAGCCCAAAGCTCCTTTAATTTTGTACCTACTTAAACCTTTTACGTTTTTAACTATTTTGTCCTTATTTTTAGTGTATTTTTTCTCTACAGTGGTATTGTTTAGACAATTGCCAATAAAGCATATTTTGTAAGAGCCATTATTCGCAAATTTTTGTTTTAAAAATTCACAAAAGTTTTAAGCGCTTGGAAAATTAATCGAACTTTTAGCTGAAAGTATTCAATTTCATTTTAACATTTAATTAGTAGATTTTATTAGGTGAGAAATTTTACAGACCGGAGGGTCTAACTCTTGAAACATCAATAAAATAATCTTCAAATGCAAAATTTGAATGGTAATGCCGTCGCTGAGATGATTATCCCTTATGTTGTCACACGAGGACAGTACACTGAGGTAGAGCAGTAGACAGTACAGTACTACCATTGTTTCAACGCACTCATCGAATCACGACGGACTTGACAATAAATGTGCGTTCAATAATAGCAGTACTGCACTGTCTACTACCCTGCTGCCCTCGTGTGAAGCTAGCATTAAATAAATTTTATTCTTGTGATAAGGCGGGGGGCGGGCGGCGGCACACGGCGCCGGCGGGGCGGCCAGTCGCCGCCCAACCGTCGGACCGCTACGACGCGCCGCGCGCATCAAAGCTCCTCTAATTATACACGCCAGTGCTAGCTCATACCCCACTACCTCCCATACCCGATGACCCACTGACAGTGAATTGTGTTTTCATACCGCTTATAAAAGTGACCACGTCGACGATCCGGCAAACGTGAGTATCGACGAGATAATGCTCTATTTGGTTAAGATACGGCCATTTTATAATCGACAACCTTGAGTCGTTCGGCAGTATTTTGGTGATTGCATCCTCGGATGACGAATTATCTTTTTCTTCTCTCCCGCGTCGTAGTAAAAGTTGCAAGCTTTTTATTGTTAAGCTGACATGAAGTCTGATGATTTTAAAATTACAGTTCTGTTCAGTTAATTATACTGATTTTAGTTTGAGAATATAAAGTGGGGTAGTTTATTGAAAAAACACTCGTATAATTTATGTCAAGGCTCAATATAGTTTACAATTAACATCGTGGAATGTATCACTCGCCGCGTTTCTTAGAGGAATTCGTGTGAACAATTTATTTTTCATGATTCGATTTGTGTAATGAGAAAAATGACTCACCAATCGGCACGTATGACGTGTAACCAAATTCTTTTACTGTGCGCATTTTAAAATTACCCTCGTCACATTTACAGGAACACTTTTGAGAATCTTATTATTGTGTCGACGAGTATCATCACATTCATGACTTAGTTCTAATTGGCATTCATAATAATACATGACCATTATTCAGGTTTACAAAATTAGAGACGTTTTTGTGTACGTGGTACCTACGAGCAGCTAGTATACGATATTTATTTCAACGAGATTATTAGGTAACAAAAAAACGGTTTATATTGATTGAAATTCAACGATATTGAAAAGGGAGTACCTACTTAACTTAAAATGTATAATCAAATTATCCCAAAGGATCAAGATCAAAAGAGCCATAACCCATAACAATTGTGAAAGCACCTTATCGTTGGCGATCAAGCAAAGTGGCAGTGAAGGGCAAAAAGGATCAGGGCTCCAGATAAACCGGGTCACATAAATCGGTCGGGTTATGGCTGCCGTGGCCGGATATTGCTGGCCCTCGGAGGCGGTCGCCTGATTCCGAATGCCATCTAGTTTATGGCAAGCTCTCGCGGCCATCCGCCAATCGAAATACTCGTCTCTACAATTGTATACGCGTTGTGGAACATTGTGGCATATGGAACGATTGAAAGCCGGAAATCAAACAATTTCCATGCAAAGCGATAAATGCTATGTCATTTATTTTAAATGCGAATTCAATTTGATATTACCGTTTTTGAATACTTGGTTTATTATGAGTTTATACTTTATTTTGTGGCTCATTGTAAATATGAAATGGGAGAGTAAAGGAAAGATTGAAATTGGTTTGTGTGAAAGAATGTCGGGTAAAACATGAGTTTAACCCGCTTTTTGAGAACTAATTAAGTTCCAAATGTTGAATGGGTTGTCTGGCGAAGAAGAAAATTGTTTTACTTTTAAATACCAAATTATGTAACATTAAGTTACGTGATCGGAATCCAATAACCGAAAGAGTTACAAAATGTTTTCAAGTATTCGTACACAGATTTCCTCGAAATTAAAAAGTCCAGAGGAAGTAAGTAAAAAAGATGCTAGCAAATCACTTGTATGTGATTTTTGTGGATTTTTGTGAAATATAAAGAATTATAGAAAGTTTGATATGTTAATTCAACGTTAATACAAAACGGAAGCGCGACAAATTCCGGAAGGAAGGAATGAATATAAAATTGAATGATTTGAATGATCGAGTGACAAGTTTCGTTCACAGAATATAAAATATTAGTTTTCTACTTGATAATCTGTAACATCACTTCATAACCCAAAATAATATGCAGGTTCGAGGATGAATAGAATGTTTCAGAAGATTAAATATTCTAGGATAAAAAAGATAAACAAAATAAAAATGTACAATAGATTACATGCACTTTGGTTAAATATTGGTTCAGATGTTTTTTTAGTTCAGGTCAAACAATCAAGTCATTGTTTAAAAAATGTTTTGATTTATTTGTAAACTGGATATAGGTAAAAATAAAGTATCAATAGGCCAGATAATCTATTTTGTAAAAAGAGGATAACTACCTAACATTGGATGACCTGAACAACAAACATAGATATATTGTTATAAGTCTGATATCTAAATGTAAATTTAGGAATAATTTGAAGGCCCTCGTATCCAAAGTCCTACCCAAACTACCAACTTTGCTTACAGCTGATTCCGATTTCTGTAAACCGGTGTCAATCACTATCGAAGTTTACATTTAATTAGTTGATAGTTTAAAACGTCTCGCTCCAGACCCTTACACATTTGGTTTACAATTATACCAGAAGTAATGTTTAACTCATCTTACAAATGGGTCTACTTGATATAGTTCGTATAGAAAGGTTTATACGAGATACTGGAGATGGAATGGTCTGCAAAATAGTTCATACATTTATAAGTTTGATTTCGTCTACCTTGTTTTGCAAACACCGAAAGTTCCTTGGATAAATTGGCATGGAAGAAAAGTAGAGCAAACGTGTCGCCTTCCGAGTACTCAGCTCCTTCGTCGATTATATGTTCGGCGATTTTTTACATTTGGGAATGTATATCAAAATTAGGATTTATTGAAGAAATAAGAATTGTGATCATGTTTGGTATGTTTTTTTTTTACATGAAAGTGGAGCAAACGCGCAGCGGGAACACAGAGGTGACCATCGACGCTCATAAAAATTTGCACTACCCTGCAATGTGCGCTTTTACCAATAAAAACACTTTTTTTAGACTTGAAAATCCATGCCGTAAAACAGCTTTGATGAGTTTTTAAATAGTAAGAGAACATATGCGAAGTCTGTAAGCTTTCGTTTGTTATTTTCGTTTTACAGTACCATAAAATGTGAGTGCTCGTATCTTTTTAGGAGTTTCGTGCAACGCTACATCGTAAAACGATGCTTTTGATTTTTGCACACTCGTACAAGCGTTGTTCGAACCATTTCCTTGTGATATATCGACGACATCCTTATCATAACGACAAAGTGACGTCTTTCGCCTTTATACAAAATTCCATTGACCTGATAAAGCAATTTGAACAAATATACATAAACATTGTTATATATTTAGATATAAAAGATAGAAGATCTTTGAGAGCGTCCAACAAGAGTTAAGTAAACTGAAAGCCACTTAGCTCCGGGTGAGAGCAATCTAAGTTGCGTGATAAAATATTTAAGGCGGATAAGTACAACTTAAACGCCGACGACGTCCCAAGGACTATTAAAATAAGGTGAAGCAAAATGCTATATTAAAGATCTGAATTTCCTGTTTCAAAAGATGAATAATTAAATAAATACAAATACTAGTGTCCTTAGACAGTACCTACACGTAAATAAATATTTATTCATGTATATATTACCAGATTTAATCTATATTTGTTGTCATTTATTAGCTGACTAACAAAGGGGAAAGTAAACTCCTTGATTAGACGACTACAACGAGTAGATTCAATGCCAACATCTCGTTTTACGTTTCGTAGCGCATGTTTGGTCGCATTTGTCAAATACACAAACTAAGTCAAGCCTATCTCTCTGTGTCTGCATCGTTTCTTTGTTCTTTGGTTCGTGATATCTTTTCTTGGCTATCTCTGGTAGAGTGTTTCTTTCAATCTGTGTAGTTCTCAACGTAGGATCTACGTAGATATAATTTATTTTTTAATTCCCAATAAACATTTGTATTGTAAATACTTGTTATTTCTTTGTTATGACAATATGTTTTTGCAAGGGTTGAAAGCGACGGTAGGAGATATACGGACGGAAAGCTATGCTACAATAAACACTGATCTTATAATAGGTTTACAATTATGACCTCCAATTTGATGGTCATCCTGCCGACCACACCATCCAAGATGGCCGACTTGCGGTATTATATCGCGCAAGCTTCCGGCAACTATGGAAATTTCTCACAATAAAAATCTATATTCTTTGTTGCAAGTCATGAAAGAACATTTACTAGCCATTTATACTATGGAATAATTTTAAATATGTAATTTTATTTTTGAAACGGATGCATCTTACAACGTGAAAACATTCGAATGACGTCGACTAACGCCGGACACATACGTTGGCAGGATTAATAACGGAAAAAAGTAGTTTATTAGTTTTAAATTCGAAAAAGTTTAAAAATAATAGGAAGTTACATTTTTATGTTTATTGAAATAGTTTTATGTTGGAAAAATACATTTTTTTTTCACCTCTTGCTAGTCAAGATGGTGTATACCACGAAAACGCTGCCTTCTGACCTAGGTTAAAAGTTGTTACCTTAGTAGCTCTTCCTGAATGTAACCTAGCAATACATTTCCGGAACACTTCTATTAAAATTTTACTGTCTCTATTTTTTCTAACAAAATGAGTGGGATTACATTTCTTTTTATCGTAAACAACGGTGAAAATTCGTAACGGAATGGAATATGTTGCTTGTTTTACTCGTAGCAGTATGCGGGGAGCGTTGAAGCTCAATCACATTTCTAAAAATAAATAAGGAGAAAATTATGAATAGCCGTGGCGTTCCTCTCCTATTGAATGATACATTCACATTTAATGTTGTAGTGTATTATTAAAAAAAGTGTAGCGTAATATTGAAGTAGTGCAGCTTAAAATAAGAATGATAAAACTCAAAAACTATACTTCGTTTTTTACATTTATTTATCTTTGTAGGTTGCTTGTGATTAAAAGCATATTAACAGTTCAGTTATATTTAAAAACGGACGGCCGATGGTGCCGGAAAGTCTTATAAGGCGGCCTGACAGGTCGACGCAGCGTGGGTAGGCCTCCCTCAAGATGGACCGATGCCCTGGTCAAGCTAGCGGGAGTGCAAGCAAGCATCGAATGTGGCAATAGACGATGCAGTAGACGATGATTGACGATGATGATGATGAAGTATCATTATCACGTTTGTCGTTTAAAATATACACGTTTTTCCATACGTAGATAACATACTCTATAGATGTAGGTAGATATAATAATGGATCAGACATCAAGTGCTGTCAGATGTTCGATATAACCGGCCCACGCGGACGAGACTGTGATCCAAATAGCTTATTCATTTCATCTGTATTCTATTGACAGCCTTTTATATCGGTTTTAACTTTTATCTTTGTTTGAAATACCAACGTTGTCTATTTTGGAAATAAGAAAAAGTTAGCTGTTGGTTTGATTGATACAAATGAATTTTAACTAATGTTTTTTTCTTTTATTTATGCACATTTTGTTAATTAAGCTTAGTCTATATCTGTACTTATATAGAGATAAATTTTGTATTTTTGTATGTGAAATAACTGAGGAATTACTGGGCCGATTTCAAAAATTCCTTCACTATTAGAAAGGTACAGTATCCCCGAGTAACAGACTATATAATTTAACTTCGCACGTCGCGCACAACAGCTAGTTATTTAGAAAGGAAGTTTTATTATATTTTAAGACAGTATTTTTCAACCTTTTTCATGATGCGACCCCTGGTATAAACAAATATTTTGCGACCCCTCGACCCTTTGGTTTTTTTCCATGCATGTATGTAATGTCACATACATTACATTATTAGCAATATTCATTCCATATGACGTACTCGTATTTATGGTCTCCATGATTAGGATTCGGATAGTTTTTTGGAGCTCTGGCGACTCCCCTCCAGAAGGTTCGCGACCCCCCAGGGGGTCGCAACCCACAGGTTGGAAAACACTGTTTTAAGGTAACATAGTTATATTATATTTTAGTGTATATTTATATGTACTGCGGCGAATTTAGTTCAGAACAGCTCCCTGACAACTGGGACGTCGTTAATTTATTCTAAGTGGTGCCTTCGCAGCAAATTAAACTTTTAAATGGACCAGATACTCTCCTTCGTATATTCTGTTTCTCGAATAAATAATAATTTTATTAGATGATGTTTTCGGGGTTTCGGCAATGTTCAAATGAAAATAATTGTAAGTAGAACAAAAAAACATGTAGTAAAAGATTTTGTTTTTTGGTTTTGACTTAACCCCAGTAATAGCCCAGTGACTGTTTGATAAAAATAAAATTTATCAATTCCTTAATTTTAACAAAATCTTTTACTACATGGCTTTTTGTTCGACTTACAAATATTTTTATTCGAAAATTACTAAAAGCTCGAAAATATCATCTAATAAAATTATTGTTTATTTTTTGAAATTAGTTTCGTAGTTTTTGAGTCGTTTTTTATAATTAAAAACTGTATACTTATGTAATCTAAAGAGATTAGTTAGTTTAATACAATCTACAATGTTTGTTAAAAATTGCGACTGACAATATTCCTGGTTCCGTTCTCGATATTTTGGCTCAATGTTTGGTTTGTCGATAAGTCAACAGCGCGCCTGACCTGGAAACGGATCATTCTAGTACTCCACAGAGTATACAACTAAAATAAAACACTTAAAATAAATATAACTGCAGTAGTGGTTTTCGCAGGAGAGGATCATAGGCAGGGGTTTTCCTACCGTTGTGCGTCTCCTCCTTCGAAGATTAAGGGTAGGCAACGCATCTGCAATTGCAGATGTCTAGGGGCAGCGGTCGCTTCGCTATTTCAGCGAGACCAGGTGGCCGCTTGGTCTTTTGCCACTTTATAATATAAAAAAAATCAATTTTAACTTTTATATTATTTCGTTAAGATCCGAGGATGATGATGGAATGCGTGAAAGGTGATATGATAAACAAATGTGTGTCGACTGAGACGACGGAAGATAGATTAACGAGGACATAAACCTGGTGCTCCGACCCTATGGAACTAGGATGAGATAGTGGCGATCATAATTATTCCGTTAACATCTGAAGTTCAAAGCTTTGTAAGCATTTAATGTATTCTTTAAGATAATAAGTATAAGTTTTATAAATTGAAAAGAGACTATTAACAGACAGACTAGGCTATTTATTATTTCCACGCGGACGAAGTCACGGGCAACAGCTAGTAAGAAACAAAAATAACCAGACTAATTGGGAACGAACTCATTTTTAATTGAATTAAATGATTTGTAAAACTAAAAGCAATATCATTATTTTATTCGCGTTCAATAAATAGTCCAATATTTAAATGTGCAGAATGTAATTCGGATAGCTCTGGCCGCTGTGGTTTAAATAGTATTACATAAATTCAAGTTCCGATGGAATGATAAATGCTCGATTAAACGATTAATGAAAATTCAATTTTAGCAACCGTAACAAATATTATACTAGCTGTTGTTCGCGATTTCGTCCGCGTGGAAATAAAAAATAGACAGTCACTCGGGGATAATGTTGCTTTCTAATGGTGAAAGAATTTTTGAAATCGGCCAAGTAATTTTAAAGTTATTTCAATACATACAAAAATATAAAAATACAATGTTTCCCCTTTATAGATAATCGCAAATTTTTGGAAAAAATTAAAATCGGTTTTATTCAAAATAGTCACGAGTATTTGTAATTTTAGAAAATATGTTGTGAATTTTTCCATTTTCGGAGCAAAACAAATAGTCATCCTTTTCATTTTATTTGATAAAATAGAGACAACAATATGTTTTACGCATTAGTCGCATATTTTTCAACGGTAAAATTGACAATTGAATCTTATAACAATCATTAACCTTTTTTCTACGAAAGATTTGCACTTTACTATTGAAACTATTCACGCACCAGGATAGTACTTAAGCCGAACAGCAAGAAATTCAGTAACTAAGTGTGTGCGAACAGAACGTTTTAATAGAGTACATTATTAAATCCTTTGTTAGGATACTTGCTACTTGACTAAAATATCCAAGCTGCCAGTATCATTGTGTTGGAACGATGGTAAAATAACCGCGACCTCTAATTTCAGATGACTTCTTGACTAAAATGTTATCCAGGGAGTTTACCCAAAGTATAATACATTCGCTACGAAGCGTATTTATAGCGAACGTCAAAAATGTATGAGACAGACATTGACGTTCGAAATCTCACACGTGGCAATCACATGATTTTATCTAATGTCAATATCAGTTTCATATATTTTTGTCGAGCCGATTGAAAAGTACTTTAGTAGCCCCGCTGGTGCGTTGGCTTTACTTCTCTATCAGCTGTCAAACCTGAATTCATTCTTAAACTTTCAAAAAATCCATCCATACTTTTTTCGGTCTAATACAATCATAAGAAATGTATGTAGGAATATAGTATATTGTTAACATACGAGTAGTTTCTATATCCATTTAGAATGTTGCAAAATGCTTTGCGACTCTGCAGTTCGTTGCCTCTGCTTTGAATTTTTTAAAGCGCCAGCGCGTAATTTGTACGCTGGATAAAATTTTTGCAGCATTTTCCTACAGCTCATTTGCAACGTATTTTGAAAGAGTTAACACAGATTCTAGATTTATCTTGAATAGTGACGTCATCAAATCATGTTAGCTAAAGCTTAAATTTATTTAAAATAGTTTTAATGGTAATAGTATTTTTTTTACAATAAAAACAGCCACACAATGTGGTAAAATAGACCATACAAATCTGGTAAACTTAACTTATTTTAGTAATTTGTGTTAAAATAGATATAATAGTTGTTATATCGGCGACACGAACTTCTATTGGATTGTATTTCGTCGCTTAGAAACTAAAATCGCTTTTATTCGTAACCTCCCGATGACCCTTAGGGTCGATTGTTCAAACACCACTCAAATATGTAAGAGCGTGTTACATGTTAAGTGAACGCTTAAACGATCGGTTAAAGGCGAACTTAACTTTGATGCTAATCAAGATGACCCGTGCTTAAAAGACCACTCAGCGCAATAATCATACGTACGACTGTAATTTGTCCCTTTTTCTTATTTTATAAGAAAAGGGGGCAAACAAGCAGCGGGAACACAGAGGTGATCAACGACGCTCATGGACATCTGCAATACTAGAGGTACCACAGATGCGTTGCCGGCCTTTGAGGAGGTTATACGCGATTTGTTGTCACAAGAAAATGCCACTTTAATTTTGAAAGTTAGATTTTGAGCGACGCTTACGTATTAACTGGATTAGCAAGAGAGAATAACCTTTTCATATATAGTTACAAATATTAGCTTTTTAAGTGCTTTTGTAGTACTGAACCGTTGCGGCGAGCACTGGCATCTACAGACCAACTCCTTGCTCGCCGCACGTCATTTTTACTTTTTTAATTTTTCGAATTTTATTTAATGATATTCTTTTATTAATTCTTCTCTCTTCTTTTCGTCTTCATATCTTGTCTTTATAAACATTTTGTAAAAACGTTTTTTATTCTTTTTCAATTTATTTTTCGTGATCTATCATGCATGCCTATCTTTTGTTGTCGATGACGTAGTTTTATTTTACACTCTTTTCTTGATTTTCATTATAAAAAATGCTTCAATATAAAGCTATCGAAGTGAACAGAACTTCTGTGTAATATGATATCCAGTGAAGCAATATTTAACGTGTACGAAAATGTTTCAAACTCGAGTAATAACACTACTCGAATTATTCTTTGAGAATACTTCGCGAAAGGAAGATAGTTAGCGAAGTTTTACTATGCCTTTATCAAAGGAAAAGCAACTTAACTCACCCTCAAAGGAGTCGGAACTTTTTTATTATTAACAGAATGTATTCTATTATTAATAAGATCATTCTTGTCTTGTATTAATGTCTTTTGTCACAGTCACGGCTGAATATTCAAACGCATATTAAATTATGCGTCGAAAATTCTAAAATATAATAAAACAAAACACGACCCTAATTTATTTTTTATACGTATATTTAAATGTCTGTTTGTTGAAATAAAATAATATATAAAAAGGGCAATCAATTCTACTGATCTATAGCAATATTAAAAATAAACTATCAGAACTCTATCCTGCAAAACGATAAAAATAGAAGTAACGAGGGTCCCTTATACGAATATTTGTCGATAACGTTACGGATACTTTCGTAAACGTAATCGACATTTGTATTAGATCAGTGGGCTTACCCAAAATGCTTTTCGATCGGCGCTGTCGCTGATGGAATCGTCAAAAATGTATGAAACTGACATAGGCATTCGATAAAATCATGTGATTGTCACGTGTGAGATATCAAACATCAATGCCAGTTTCATACAAATATGTCGATTCCATCAGCGACATCGCCGATCGAAAGGCATCTTGGGTAAGCCCACTGGCTACCAAAATATCTTGGTGATATCGCCGACGGAATCGACAAAAATGTATTAAACTGACAATGAAATTTGAGAAGGCATGTGATTGTCATGTGAAATATCGAACGTCACTCTCAGTTCCATATATTTTTGACGTTCGGTATAGAATCACTTCGTAGAGAATGTCCTTTTGGCAGCCCCCTACACAGATATGTAAAAATAAACAACAATTACATGAGACAGGAATTCAAATTGGCTACAAGAGTAATTTATTCCGTGTTCTACGGTCCTCGAAAACGTAATTTACAATTGTAATTTAGGCGTTAAACTTTACGAGTTAAAAGTGATTTCGATGTGAAATTAATCCATGAAAATACGCCTGCGCAATTTGCGTTGCGAGAAACCTCGTCATCCTTTTATAATTATTTGAAATTTCATATTGCGACGACATTGTTAATTAAAATTGAATGAAGTTCAACGCGGTAGTTCCACATCAACTGTTTTGTATACCCTGATCCCGATTGCAATATACTGTATTAGTAATTAAGGTTTTTATTGATATGAGATTTTTCTGCTTTTGTTGTAAATCTATTGTTTAATTTAAATAAGGGAAACCCTTTTTTAAGTCTATATTTACGTACATGATCTACGAAACACAATCATGTCTTGCCTTAATAGCATACAGTAGCTATACCAACAACATCTTTCTTATACACCAAGACGAGGCGAAGTAACTGAGATTCGTTATTTTATAAAACTACTAGCTGTTGTGCGTGACTTCGTCCGCGTGGAATTAAATAATATAGCATAAGTTAATCGGGGATAATGTAGCTTCCTAATGGTGAAAGAATTTTTGAAATCGGCCCAGTAGTTCTTGAGTTATTTCAATACAAACAAAAATACAAAAATACAAAGTTTCTCTCTTAATTTCGCTGTGTACGGGCCCCATACAGATATAGACAACCCTCGATTATGGAGCCTGAGTTGAGGTTGCTTTAGGAGATATCGGGTAATCAGAGTATATAAAATTGGGACCTTACCTTCATTAAAGTATAAAACGCAATTTTCTTATATGTTCTTGTTCGGAACTACAACTCAGACTCCATAGTCTAGGGTCTATATTTAAGTTTTATAAAAAAACGAAGGTATGCCGCCACGTGTGTGTTAGGTTTTCTTTTAATCTATAGTCATAACGCCCATCATACCAGTATTATAAATCTAATAATTACCAAAAAATAAAGTTAGACAAGGTTTTTAGATTGTTTAACTAATTTTGTAAAACTCTTCTAAGCCTCTTTGACATATTTATTACTAAAATACCTTAAGTTCATTTCGTAAGTTACTTTTGCATGGAACTTTCTCAAAGGCTTCCGTAATTTGTTTATGAATACTTGCACAGTAGCGTACAAATTTTGCTACTGTTTTCATTGCTCTTGTTAGCTGTCTATACGAAAAGCATAATCATAGGTTTTGCTAGAATTTATACAAAAAGTTTGGCTTCCCACAAAGAAGTAAATAAATTACAATACATAGTATGATTTTTTTAAATACAGGTGTGTCTCGTAAGTCGACGTCAAAACTGACTTAGGTGATAGAGCAAGTAGCAAGTCCTACTTGCTCTATCACCTAGTCAGTTTTGGCGTCGACTTACGGGACATCCTGTATAATGGATGGCTAAAGACCGAATGTACAAACGCCACTAAAATACTTCGTTACGTAAGGGTTGTTCAAAATCTAACTGGCGACAGCATTATAAGAGATCGCCGTAAATTTTTGAGTTTTAACTTGGACTTAACATGTATGAAGCTCTTACATATGTGAGTCGCGTTACTATGCCACAAATCACCGTATAAACGTATCACATAATGTTTTAATTCGTGTGCTGTAAAGACGTATATTATGGAAGCGAGGTTTATGCTTTAAGTGTCAACAGTACACACGTCTCAATCAGCCTCCTACCCGGCTTGGGAGCATGGAGCGGCAATAATGACGTCATCGCGCCTCTCAACCGTGTGCCCATCAGCATGGACGTAACAAAATCATCGATGTATAACATTTTAAACAATATTATCACCTTTCACAATTATAGTAGCTTATATTATGTACGACAGACTCCGCTAGCTCGGCCACTTAGAAAGAGTGGATGATGATCGGAGTGTTAAACGCGCATATTTGGCATGATTGGACGTCCCTCCCTGAATGAGGCTGAAAAAGACCTAAGGGAGCTCCTCGTCCGCGATTGGGTTGGGATGGCGCGGGATCACCAAGTTTGGAGAGATTTCTTGTCGGAGGACAAGGCTCACTTTGGGTCATCGTGTCACCCTAGTCCCTTAGTTGTATTATGTAGCTTGAAAGCTCAATAAATAATTAAAAAAATCTCTTTCTATGTTCTATTGATAGGTATAGATTGGTACCCAAATAGGTTTAGACTTACTAACACTAGAAAAGGTAAC
The DNA here is from genome assembly GCA_013186455.1 of Papilio dardanus tibullus. Lineage (NCBI taxonomy): Eukaryota > Metazoa > Arthropoda > Insecta > Lepidoptera > Papilionidae > Papilio > Papilio dardanus. The sequence goes on along the minus strand of QDHC01005874.1, from coordinate 239,919 downwards.
AAATCCTGGGGGGCTACCCAAAGTACTTTTCGATTGGCGATGTCGCTGATGGAATTGAAAAAAATGTATGAAACTGACGTGACAATCACATGACTTATCGAAGGTCAATGTCAGTTTCATACAATTTTGTCGATTCCATCATCGATATCGCCGATCTTATAGTACTTTGGGTAGCCCCCTGGGTTACTGTTTGTTCGCGTTTTACCCTTCTATTAATAAAAAGTATGGTAATCATATTCGTAATAAATTCTGAGGGCATCTAAAAGATTAGTCTCAAAGCGTTAAAACTAATTTCTCTTACATTTTATTCATTTAAATTTCCCATTATAGAAGCAGAGCTCGAGGCGAGGGAGAAATTCATTTTAGTCTAACAGAATTCAAAACTCGTCATTTGTCACAATATAACGATCTAAAATATTACTCGACAATTTATACATAATGATGGGAATTAAGGGTGAGAGGGCAATGATCTCCCTCTCTTAAGTATATTTTATGATATTAATCTATACTAATATTATAAAGAGAGAAACTTTGTATTTTTGTTTGTATTGAAATAACTCAAGAACTACTGGGCCGATTTCAAAAATTCTTTCACCATTAGAAAGCTACATTATCCCCGCGTAACATAGGCTATTATTATTTAATTCCACGCGGACGAACTCGCGCACAACAGCTAGTTATCGATAAAGTGGTCTCATACTAATACAATGACTATATCTACTTTTGTTCTATGGTTCCCAAAGCTTTGGTACACATTATCAATTCATATACTAATATTTATATTTTCAACTCAAGTTTTTTGAAAATAAATTTGTCATATCAATACTTGTTTGTTTGTAAGTTGGCCTACAAATGCATTGGGGTATACCCAAAGTAGTTTTCGTTTGGTGATATCGCTGATGGAATCGACAAAAATATTTGGGCTATAAAATATATGTTTAATATAAAAAAGTGCGTTAGTTACAATGCTTTTAATAAAACGTTATGAATGTTACTTATGTTAAATTCTTGTTAAAAAAACCTTAATTTATTCAGTACACAATGTGCCGTAAATTGAACGATTAATCACAATTAAAAACACGCTGTTAACGCTCGTGAAAGTCTCATTTTGTTTGGTAATAAGTACATATAGTGACTGTATTTTAACAATTAAAGTGTTGTAGAGAATTAAAAGTTACTAAATTATCATAACATGAAGCGAATTAAGCTAACATAACAGTTATAAACCGAAGTGTTAGTTACTTTAACTAGTTGATTATGTTTATTACTAAAAGAATTTCCCGTTAGGATGTAAATACATAATAGAAAAAATATTCAGGATTACTAAGCCCTAACTTGATGGATCAGCCATCTTAGAAAAGTTACATTTGTTGCGGCGAGAACACTGGCCAGCAAGAAGAAACCTCTTTGGTGGCAATTTAATACTTTTTAATTTGAATTATTTCTTCTTTTGTTTTTGTAAAAAAATATATTACAACTCTTGCACTCGATGGGCTCATTTTATTACCTCTTTCTTTTATTTTCAACATAATAAATTAAGAAAAAGCTATTAAAGTTAACATCTGATTACGTTTCATCGCCGGAAAGGCGCCAATAAAATTATTTGCGGAAATAGAACGAATGAAATTAAGTTTCAACGGTATCGTCATATTATCAGATTCACATTTAATTCCATTTTAATTTCTCAACACGAACACCCGTGTTAGTAGATGAGTGTTGCGGGGAATAAAAATGGGGTCGAATAAAAAATTTGCATAGGAATGGGCGACCGATATTGGATTATGCGTCAGTAACTTCTGATGTTGGCAACACTGCATCGGCTATATCGTAAACATGTTTATACTTTTTAATGGTTATTGGAATTGTAATTATTTCAATGTCATTATGTTCTTTGCTTTCATGGTTGGTACACATCCGTAATATCTGAATCCACCTGATACATCGAAACAATAAAAAGAAAAAAGGAGTAATATGCTACCCAATTTTCATTTTAAGCTTCATAAATGATATGTTAGTGCCAAAAAGAATACAATATCAAATATTTAAAATTTCAACAATAACAATTCTTTGTGAGTCATTAAAAACGGCTGCACTTAGAAGAGCCTCCGACGGGCTCGAAACTAGTCGGTACCGTTACCGGATCTTAATGACGTGAGTGCAGCCGTTTTTATTTACTAATTATAACGTCTCACGGAAGTTGAAACAGTGAAGTTCTTTGGCAATTGGAAATCATTCAAAGAGATCCTTATCCTTATCCTTACATAGTATAAAACAATAACGCTTTTTTATGTTTGGATATGCTTGAATATATGCTTGAATCTTAAAACTACGCAACGGATTTTGATGCGGTTTTTTAAATAGATAGAGTGATTCATAAGGAAGGTTTTCATGTATAATACATTCACAAATTAGTAGAGTAACAATTTAGAGGTTTTTAATACGATGTCGTAATTTAACACCTTTTTAGCGCTTGCATTGCAAACGCTGCAGTATTTAGTATCAGCATTATACCGATTTGCACCCGTGCGAAGCCGGGGCGGGTCGCTAGTTAAAGTTAAACATCTCTATAAGATGTTTCATATTAAGATTTAACAAAATATAAAACGAAAAGAACATCAAAAACGTAATAAGATTAACGTAAAGTTGTTTGAACTCATTTCATCTGAAAGCTCTCGTCTTGTAAAAAGCTTCGAGGTAAAGGCATAGGGAGTTTGTTTCACTTCAACTGAATTTAGAATTCATCATTTGTCAGAACAACATTTCGAAATGTGGCCCCTTTCCCTAATGAAGGGCATTAATCAAAGCTCGGGCATTAACCTGGATGCTTTATGAGTGACGTATTTATAACCCAATTTGGTTAAGTAATAATATGGAACGCATTTCATTTAGGTGTTGTTTTGTGAGTGGGAGTTATGAAAGGTTAATTAATACGAGTTATGAAAGACAAATTATAACCTAATTAACGCCATTACAATTTTAAATCTAAACAAAGAGGTGGAATGCATAGGAATAGGATTTATCCTCTTGCTGTTTGTATAGGTATTAAAGGTAGGCGAGCCAACTGCAATTGGAGATGTCTATGGGCAGCGGTCGCTTCGCTGTGTCATCGTACCAAGGTGGCTTTGTTTGTGCGCGTTTTAAAATTAACATTTAGGCTCTAATTGTTAACTAAAGTGAAACATGTAAGTGTTGCAATAGTTAATAATAATGTGTGTTAAAATTTCAAAGAAAGAAGTTTTTAAAATTAATAGTGTGTATTCGTACAACAAACACTTCCACACTACGTAAACTAAATAC
>QDHC01005874.1:157726-198280 GCA_013186455.1 Papilio dardanus tibullus | reverse complement strand
GTTATGTTAGTCTATACTAATACTAGCTGTTGTTCGTGACTTCGTCCGCGTGGAATTAAATATTATAGCCTATGCTACTCGGGGATAAAGTAGCTTTCTAACGGTGAAAGTTTTTTTGAAATCGACCGAGTAGTTCTTGAGTTATTTCAATACATACAAAAATACAAAGTTTCTCTCTTTATAATATTAAGTATAGATATAGATTAATTAAGAGAGAAACTTTGTATGTTTGTATGAAGTGAAATAACTCAAGAATTACTCGGCCGATTTCAAAAATCCTTTCACCATTAGAAAGCTACATCCCCGAGTAACATAGGCTACATTGCTTAATTCCACGACGAAGTCGCGCCCAACTGCTAGTATGAAATATTTCGCTTCGTACAATAATGACTCAAACGCGTCTACTAAACGCTTAATATAAGAAAGCAGGTTTTTGATTTTCGTTTAATTTAAAGGTAATTAAATACATGAATTGTTTAATAATTTATTTATTTATTCTTAAAATATAACCTCAAATGTGCTTTACGCACTTACATCTATTAACTGGATAGGCCGAAAGACGTGGTATTTTGTGCCAATTTGATTTTCACCATTTTTTGCCGCTGTTTTGCGTTTACTAGCAGTGGTATAGATTCGACATAATAATTGAACTGAATTAACTGTCAGTAATATCAAGAGCGGTTTAGTCGGAAGAAAGCAAAACTAACGTTTGTACGTATAATCTAACCTATCCGTTTATAAAGGTCAGTGGTTTTAAGCCCCTAGAGGTGTGATTGTAGGGGATATAGTAAACCACATGTTCATTGCAAGCCGACACCGCAACCTCGGTGACACGCTCGCTGACCTGTGCAATATTTGTTATTCTCTAAACGCTTATTCCATATGCATTTCGGATTAAAACGTGGACTCTACGAAATAAATGCTTTCGAAAATATACGAAGAGCATTTCACAAACCACAAACCAGAAAAGTTCCGTTTTTAGGTTAAAAGTTACTGAAAAAGTAACGTAACATAAATTAAATTGTTATAACTTTTGCGAGACATTATTATTAACAAACGAGACGCGACAGCAACCAACAAAAATTAGCACTCGCTCTGATGGATTCTCGAAGAGTCCAAACTAGTCGGTGCCGTCACCGGTATACAACAAATGAGTTTTAGTTAATTTAACGTAACATCAAATTGTTAATAGATTGGAGAGACCACAGTTAATATAATATTATACTAATAAGAGACTTAAGTAATTAAATAAAATCTTTAATATACTTAAGTCGGAGTCTAGAAGTAGTATAGTCGGTGCCTAAAACTCTTGTACCACATTTGGCCACATATTTAAATTAACGTGAAACATTTTCAGTTGCATAAAAAAGAGACAAATAGGCGTTTAAAAAAAGAATCTAAAACATTCACACTAGAGACACAGACGGTGTGAAATGTTGCAGACAGAGATCCGTCTGCAACCTTCATTGTTTCATCTCGCATAGTTGTGTCAAAACGTTTTCATCCCGACTGCGCGACAATACGTAGGGAGTGTGGGGAATGGGTGGCATCAATCATAAGCCACAATAGTGTGCGCTCGACCTGTTTGACATCACGGTAAACATTTTCAAACTAACATTATTGTTGTAAACTAAGCATTTTTTCATTCAATATTACAACCTAGATGTTGCGCGCGACTTCTTCCGCGTGGAATTAATTATACTGGGATACTGTAGCTTTATAATGGTGAAAGAGTTTTTGAAATCGGCCCAGTAGTTCTTGAGTTATTTCAATACATACAAAAATGTAAAGTTTCTGTCTTTATAATATTAGTATAGATATAGATAACATAATATCTATTCTAAAGATTTTTCCTACATAATTCTATCATAATTAGAATGCTAAATTAAATAAGAGTAAACATAAATAAGTTTATAAAACTAAAGTTTTATAAACCCGAAGCTTTGCTTCAAATTATTTTTTCGGGTCACGTAAATAAAATATTAAACAAGCAAATAAAATATGATTGTTGTCAAAGCTGCCTAGCGTAATAATGTTAAGTATTTCCCGTATTTTTATCCTATTATTAAGAAATACGGTATATATAAAATTATAGGATAAAACAAAAGGATCCAATATTTATAGCGTCCTATTCTCTTAGAAGCGAAAACGTCTATAGTTGAAGAGTAATCGATTTAGTAAATTAAATCTCTTTGTCGGCGAACACGTCGGTAGCAAGGCGGCAAATTAAAATCCAAGTCTAGCATATACAAAGACTTAGCTCGAGAGAGAACGTTGTTAGATGAACGTGCTCTATCTTGTGCTACGTTTATTGAACGAAGAGCGGACTCTATGAAGTAAATTTTATCGTTTCAATGGAAGTTATGAATTGACCACTGAATTCGGCCATTCAAATTGGTCCTTGGATCTCCTCTCTGTGCACCGAGACGAGGGCGCACTTGTCATAATCATAACCCGGATCGTATTGGGAAACAGAGAGGTTTAGTGGGTATGCTCCCAATAAGGGTATGGAATAGGAAGGAGTGCCTTTAAAAAAAAGGTTCTCCACTCTTAAGTCTCTCCTTTTTTAAGTCCCACCTTCATACAAGTTCTACTTTACTTTACTTTATTTTACCCGATCCTCTTACGGTGAAACATTGTGATGCAACCTGCACATATCGGCAAAGAAATTCAAAGATATGCGTAAAGTCACGCAAAATACGCGCTAGTTGTGGAGTTGCGGAAAAAGGAGCCCATCATTGGTCAAACTACAATCTACAATCTAAGTTCTACTTATATTAAGTGTTTACAATATTTTTATGTATGTATGTCTTAAGAAGTCTGCAATATGAAATAGAATCGTATATGAAGTCCTTATGTCTATAGAGTGAAGTTAGCTACAAGTGATCTAAACAAGCCGCTGGCATGTCGCCAGCCGGCGGCCGGCGGCAGGCGCGGCGTCACTAACTTGACTTGTAGGTTACGAAGCACTTTCTTTCGCCACCTCTTAATAACATCTTTTCATAATAATGAAATTTTCTTTTATCGTTAGACTATAAGTATTGACTGGAGCACATAAAATTCAACTGTTGTACTCGAGTTCAAATATATTGTTCTTATTTTCACAAAAAGAAAGAAGGGACGATTGTATGTTGTGAGAAGGGAGAGAAATCAGAAAGGACTGAGTAAAAGTCCTTAATCTCTGCTTCAATTATTCTACAAGTATGAGTGGAAAACTTTATATTTTGTACATATTGAAATAACTCAAAAACTATTGAGCCGATTTCAAAATTTATTTCACTATTAGAAATCTACACGATCCCCGAGTAACATAGGTTATATTATTTTAATTCCAAATGGAGTAAGTCGCGATCAACAGCTAGTTTATTTATAAGACAATAATTTCAATAACAGTCGAACTTGGATAAGTACAAATGACCGCGATATTTGCCTCACTTATAGAGTTTCTCTAATCCGAGTTTCTCGCTTATGGAGGTAGCCCGTTGGGGCCAGATAATGACTCTCGCTTATAGAGGTTTCTCTCTTATCCAGGTTTGACTGTATTTAGCTCATCAAGGTATTGATAAGTAAAACAATATACACGGAGAAATTGTTCTAATGAACTCATGGACAAAACACATGTTTTACTATGGCTGCTGGCTCAGTATCGATCGTCCTCAATACCTCATTACTTTTATAGACAAAGTCATATAAATAACCTTATCGCGTCGTCTGTTCCTTTATTACGCATTTCTAATATATTTAATTCTCTATTCAAAGAGAACAGTTGTGTTTATTTTTTTTTATTAACGTACACGGTAAGTATTTTATCTGTTCTATTCTATTTTTAAAAATAATCTCCAGTTATCACTTAATCGTAAAAATGCACGTATTTTATTTACTTTTGCTAAATTATGTTATTATTACTTTCCGCTAAACTTTAAATAAAGAAATAGTTAATGATAACAAAGCGCCTGATTTAATAGTACGCTAGCGGTCGCCCGCGACTTCGTCCGCGTGGAACCTTTGTAAAATAAAATAAAAATAATAATAGAAACCCATATGCTCAATTTTAGGTCTCTAGGACTCGTACCTACGCTATGAAAAATATTTTTAGATTCGAATTTTGCCCCCCAAAGTAAAAAATTGTAAAATTCATGAATGGCAAAGTTATTAATTCGTGCTGAGGAGCTCTCATTCCAATTTTCATGCAATTCTGACAAAAGAATCACGTTGCTCCATACAAACATTGGACCTCCATTTCGGACTCTTGGAGGTTGAATTTCTTAAAAATGTCTTTGTCTGTCAGTCACCTTTGAGTTTTATTTAAATAGATTTTTGGCCAATAAAAATAATTGCTTCTTAAATTAAAAATTAAATCAAAATTAAATTTAATTTTATTTTATTATTTAAATTAATATTGAATTAATAATTGCCACAATATTAAATCTTGCCATGTAAAAATAAATGATCAATAAATATTATAGAGACAAAACATTTGGTCAATCCAATATTATATTTTATAGGAAGACAAAATATTTAGAACTGGCAACATTAAAATGACGTCAGCTGTCAAACAGGTTGCAATAAATCCATCCTGCCGTTATCAGATATCATTCTATCTCAACATATTTGGGTGTTTCGTATTACTGCTAAAAATAATTTTATAAACTAAAAATTACTAGACATTTTTACATATTAAGTGTTAAAATAATTGTAGAGCCAGCATCTCTTAGTTTTCAGTTAGTTAAGTTTCATTAATAATCTTCCAATCTATTAAAAAATTCAAGTGTAAGTATTTTTTTTTAATTTTAAAATTATGACGCTTGTAATAAATTTAGCAACATAATATGGCTTAAATGTTTAAGTTGAGAGAAAAATAATGCAAGAGATTGTTACCAGACAGTATTTTCTATAAACATATGTAGCTACTAAATTTATTTAGTTGTCGGTGTTTAAAGGCCCTTCGTCCACTAAGTGCGATTTTAGTGTCCAATATTATCGGATAAGCTGGCGAGGTTAGTGTACCTACGAACATATATGATGTTAAAAATATAAAATCATAAATTTACGCAGCCTTGTACACGAAGAGTCTAAGCCGTCGCTTTAATGTTATTCAGGTTTTTTTTATTTATGTAATATATTTTTTCCAGCTTTTTTATAATTTTATCACAATCAACGCATAATGGACCCTCTCGTCGAAATACCGGTCGCTGAATGGCCTCGGCTCCGAGACTTGTTTAGCATTGACTGGCCGAAAGGAGCGGCCGCTTATTGTCTTTTAGACACCAATATAAGCTGTCCAAAATTAAGTCAAGATTTTAACTTTAAAGTTTACTGTCCTTTTGGGGATTTCAACAATGGAATGGTGGCTACCACCTTGCAGGTACGTTATTAACCGGCAAATATATGAAAACTATTCGATATTACGAAATGAAGTACATTGTACAAATAATTCTATCGTCATCAGAGTAGACCAAGAATTTCGATGTTTACTACATTTTTTTTATTTTATTATCGCGATTTTAGACCGGCTAATACGTATAGATAGGTCGAGATTGAATATTGTCTATAATTTCAGTAGACACTTATTATCTTTGTTTTACCAAAATATTTTGTATACAGGGTGATGATGTACAACTTATAATAAGACCATTGAAAAATGTTATAAAAATAGAAGAGGCGTTATTATCAACAACTATTATAGATTGGAGTAAAAATATTATGGCTCCATTTGCAAGTCCAGAGGTCACAGCAAGCCTTGTAAAGATATCAAACAAGCTAAATGTTAGAATATACTACGAACACAACAAAGCAATTGCGTTTCTATTGAATAAAACTTGCATCCCATTTGATATAAGGTAACACACTTATTTGTATGACATTTTTTCGTAAATTAACGGCTACACTCATATAGTTAATCCGTAGTCGGTACCGACTAGTTTTGGCCCCGACTAAGGCATACGAGAGTTTCATCATCACCAGCTCACTATACGTCCCTACCGAGGGGAGCCTACCCTAAGGTGTGACTAGGCCATAGTCAACCACGCTGGCCCAGTGCAGATGACTTCACACATATCTTTGAATTTCTTGGCCGATATTTGCAGGTTGCACCACGATGTTTTCCTTCAACGCATGAGCATCAGGTAAATATGTAGATCTGAAATTTGAAAATCGAAAAGCTCATTGGTACATGGCGGGAATCGACCTCGGGATCTGCAGATTACAAGTCAAGAGCTAAACTTTTGAGCCACCGACACTCTTACCACAGATGCGAGAGTGTAGTCGTTTTTAATTAGTTAAGATCACGCGAATGTTTAAATCTATACTACAATAATATTATAAAGAGAGAATTTTGAGAGAGAAGGCCGATTTCAAATATTCTTTCACCATTAGAAAGCTACAGTATCTCGCACAACAGCTAGTAATTTAATAATTTTGATTACAGTTTACCAGAAAATATTTACATAGCACCTCTAAAATATGAACATATTAATATACTTGATAAAACGTGGACGTATTCGAGTGATCATTCGAAAGATTTCTTCGAAATATTAATGAAACACGATTATACATATGTTTTGTACTCATCAGAGAATGATGAACCAATGGCGTGGATTACAATAAATGAATCGGGTTCACTATCGCATTTATTTTGTTTAGAACCATACAGAAGAAAAGGTTATGGTGAAATAATAACAAAATACGCTTGCAACGATGTTATAAAGAAAGGAAGAAATGTTATAGCTTACACTGTTGAAAATAATTACAACTCTCAAAACTTACTATTGAAATTGGGCTTCGAGAATATTGGCTATGATTATTGGGTCTGTATTGTAAAGAATTAAAGATTTTAAAAACTAATATTGTTTATTATTTCGTTGTGTATATAATCTGCCAACAAAAGATATATTATAAAATATCTCATTGGTGCCAACCTTACGCAGTAAACGGCTAGAGAGATGATTTGAAATTTTAAAACTTTAATTACAATTCAAATTGAGTGAATGTATAAACAATTATAATTATAACAACTGTAATTAAAATTGACAAAAAAAACAACTGTCGAAGCAATAATAACCTTATTGAAAAATTGGAATTTATTGCTCAAAACGAAGGTTTCAGTAAACATCTATTGTAGCTTGTAGTTCGAGCCATGATGGGCTCCATTTTCCGCAACTCCACAACTGGCGTGTATTTTGGGTGACTTCTTTAAATTTCTTCGCTGATATATGCAGGTTGCATCACGGTGTTTTCCATCACCGTAAGAACGTCGGGTAAATATGTACATATGAAAATCGAAAGACAAATTCAAAGATAAGATAAGTCACGCAAAATACGCGCTAGTCGTGGAGTTGCGGAAAATGGAGCCCATCATGGGTCGAACTACTACTACACCTATGTAGATTCTGTTAGTAATTTCTCAGTTGAATAGATAGGTTGATAACAACTATCTGTGTTTGTCTAAACTATACGTTAGCTCAGACACGTCGCAAAGATAACATTTATCTTATTTATCTTTAATAATAATCCCTTAATTACAAATTCCTTTTATTAATGTCTCTTTTTAATTTTGTGGCTTATATAAAAAATGATTTCATGTTAATTCTAGATTTTGTTATCCCATAGTTATAAAAACATACAAATTAAATTGATATTTTAATATCATAAATTTTTCTAACACTCATATGCACCTATAATATGTAAATAGCAACAGTTTAACGACCTTAATAACAAAGCGCAGCGAAGACGAAATTTAGGTCATTTGATTATCGCTCGGGACAATGACCGTAGTTGTCCATTGAAAAATCACTAATACATACATATATTCTTCTCTCTTTTTCCAAAGAGAATGAAAGAGATGACAATAGATGATTATTTGGCTGTAGAAGACAACGTTAACTGTAGTGTTAGTTATGTTTATAAGCAATAATAGTTTGCAATTTGACCGCACATTGAATTGTAATAGCATTGTTCCGTTATCTGTTGCCTGCAGCGGACGTCGCGCGGTTTGAAAATAAACTATTCACTCAATCAAAAGTGTTTTATTCGTGTTTAAAAATATGTGTGAACCTTTAGTTTATTTACCAGTGGAAAGATGGGGAGAATTGAAAGATGTTTTCAAAGCAGACTGGCCGCGGAGTATATCTGGTTTTACCACACTCGAAAATATGGAATATATTTTAAAACAAGGTATTGATTATGGATTCAAAGTGTACTGCCCGTACGGAGAACCGAGCAACGGAATGGTCGCTTTTAATCTCAAGGTAAAAACACCTTTATAACATTGTATAATATTCAGAGGATAATAAAAACAAATATGTTCACTGATATACAACTACGCTGTTTTACAACTATCTCAAGAGTGCTTAAACTATATAACTTTAATTTTTACTAAGTGTTGTTCGCGACATCGTCCGCGTGGAATTTAAAAATATAACCCATGTTACTCGGGGATAATGTAGCTTTCTAATGGTGAAAGAATTTTTCAAATCGGCCCAGTAGTTCTTGAGTTATTTTAATACATACAATATGTTATTTAGTTTTCCTGTAATTTTGATGTAAATAATTTTTCCGCCGTGCCAACATAAGCCAACGATTATTAAAATTGACATGTTACAGAAAACATTCTACGAAATAGTAATACAGACTCCGAACGACGATACAAGCAAACTAGAAGAGGCATTGAAGACTAGCAAATTAATAGACTGGACTAGAACAATTGAAGTGCCTTTTGCTCCCAAACATGTTATGGACTGTGTCAGAAGAATTAATTTGGAGAAAAAGATGAAAACCGATATTACGAGGACAGAAACATTTGTTTTGGATAAAGATACACCTTTATTTAAAGACGTTAGGTAATTACACACTAGAGTTTACATTTCCGAAGCACTCAAAATATAGATTTTGTTGTTTTTAAAATTAATAGCAGAGATTGAAACATATTTTGTAGGTGATTAATGAAAATCCATGGTGATATAAGTATCTTTGACACAATTTATTACTTGGCTACAATTAAATAAATAGAAAAACATACGAGTAACTGTTCTTACTACAATATATTTTTATATTTCAGGTTACCAGATGGATTTGCGTTTAAACAATTAACACTAGAATACGTAGATCTTGTCGACTCTACATGGCCACATAGATATGATGGTTCCGATTGGTATTTTGATCTTCTTACCCGAGCTAACTTAGGATACGGATTATTTAAAGGAAATGAATTAATCGCTTGGGTGTTTATTAAAGAAATGGGAGCTCTCGGTCACTTGTACACACTTGAAGAGCACAGACAGAAGGGTTATGGGGAATTAGTTTTAAAATTAATTTCAAATATTTTATTGGAACAGAAGAGATACGTTGTTGCTTTTTGTGTAGAAGGAAATAAAAGTGCTTATAAATTGTATAAGAAATTAGGCTTTGAACGTACCGATGAAATTGAATGGTGTGCTATGACACCTTCATAATGTCTTTGTTAATTTTATTACAAAAAATTTAAATATTCTTTAAAAATATGTAATAAGAAAATAATCTTAGAAATAAAGTAAATAAAGGGGAAGGGGACGTATACGAAGGGAAATTATCCTCTTGATGTGCGTCTCCTCCTCCGTAGATTATGGGTAGGCAACGCATCTGCAATTGCAGACGTCTATGGGCAGCGGTCGCTTCGCTTTTTCAGTGAATTAAGTTGGCCGCTTGCTCGTTTGCCACTTTTTAATATTAAAAAAAGAGCTACTTAGATTTCAAAGATAGTTTATGTACAAAAAAATCAAAACATAACTTCTTTTAATATTTCTTTACATAAATGTTATCTGTTGCTGTTATTTGTATTTATTTTATTCGTAAAGTTAACATAATACTGTGAACAAAATATTAAAAATTAAACGTGGTTTCTTGCCATTAAAATGTATTAATTCTCACTGAGTACAATAAAGCCCTGGACTAGATAAGCGGTTGCACGACCGGACCAACCTTGACCAAAGGATTGTATAAATGACCTCATTAACCGTTCAACGAACTATTTGAGACCGAAAATAAATACCATGTTTGTCCAAAAAATTGTTACAATGAAGTAAGCATTAAAGAAATATATACTTTATTATTACAAGTAATACTTATGTATGTAAATGATATAGCATGAATTCCCGGGATTTCCCCGTATAGTAATAAGTTGTTACAAAACCACACGTCAGTGACAATCTTTATTCATTTTAAAATGTTCACCCAAAGAGATATTATACATAGAGGGAACACTCCATACTAATTTGACGTTAAAAAGCGTGTCAAGAAATAAATTATTAAAAAAAAAACTTGCCAGTATCATGAAATTTTTTTCCAAGTTTGGGAAATTGTGTGTTTTTTTTAAATTTTAAAATAAACAGTAGAATAAACTAATAAAATCATTAAAACGTTAATTGTTGTTTTTAATTATTATTATTTTATTTAAAATAATTTAAATCCAAACAATTTTTAACAAAGACTATTTTTGTTTTATGGTTGTCATACATTTTTAATTAGCGTTTTAAAAATGTCTCTATGAATTACAATATTAAACTTTAGTAAATACTATGAAATAAAATTTAAATTTGAGAAAAGAGGTTACATTCGGTCGACTTTTTATGTCGGCAAATGTAATTTAGAGGTTAACACTAAGGGAAATCTCCCTACGTTTGACCTCCGGAGGTCAAAGAAAATGCCTCACTTTTAGGCTTCGAGTGTTCCATCTACAGTATAATTAATATATCTTTGTGTTCACCAATGATATTAAAGAAATAAAACTTTATTAATTTTAAATTATTTTTTATCATATTTACCAAAAAACAAGTAGAATAAGGTTAAAAGATGTCTGTCTTATGTCTAAAAACAATATTTATAATTACAATAGTAGACAAATCAAAATGAAGTCAATGATTGCGTTCGCCGCGGGCGCTTAATCAAGAAGTTTAAAACAAACTTTGCTATTACAATATTGAAGTGGAAACCAATCAAAGACTGCTCTTGAATTACAAAGTAATATATTTCTCTTGAGGATGATACAATTTTTATACAATCAAATATTATGCTTATGAAAGCATTCGATATTAAAGTGTTATGAAAGTTCGTACTAATCAAAACGATAAAAAAAAATAGAATTCGAAATTCAAAAAAAAATATTAGAATAGAATTGATCTACCAAAAAGTTCTTTCTGGAATAAATAAGCTAACGGCCGAATTTTCAAAGACAATTCAAATATTTAGGAACGTCTTACATGTTAAGTCCACGCTTGAACTCAAAATTCTACGGCGATTTCGTTTAATTTTTATGCCAGTTAGATTTTAAGAGACGCTTTGTGTGACGTTTGTATATTCGGCCGCAAATCATGTAATATTAATAATAACATTATTTCAAATAATGGTGCTATATTGTCAACAGTTGGTACTATATTAGTTTAAGTGAAATCAATTTAGCCGAATGCGAGAATTGTCGCGCTGTACTAAATGGAAAACACGCACGCGAGAGCGCAATGAACATTTTAATTAAAACAGTCAACCTAATAAAACCTAAATCTCTCTATTCTTTAGTAGCACAGTAAATGGCAGAGGTTAAACAGAACATTTTGCCCCTTCGAATCTTCCCCCCTTGCCAAGTATGACAAAGTTTTGGTCGGTGCGAGTCCATACCATCCCGATAAGGCATCCTTAAAGTAATCTATTCCCACACTAAAAAGTCTAGATTTTTATCTGCTTAAGCCGGAAAACGACATTCAGTTTAACTGTACAGTTTTAACTATGTAGTTAAAACTGACGTGCACACGTCAATTTGAACTGCGCAGTTAAACTGTGCAGTTTTCAATTTTGCCTACAAAAGTCAGTTTTAACTGCACAGTCGAACTATACAGTTAAAATTGAGCGTCTGTGGCAGGCTTTAGAAATGACTTATTTAACCTCAATAATATTATCAGCACGAAAAACACATCAAATATAATATGTAATTTATTTGTACAACAGTTTGTTGAAAAATGTTCAGTTTGCATAATTTTATTTATTTGCAGTAATCCAGAGATAATGAACTTGTCTAGACAAGGCGATAGCGAGTGTACTAGGACAACAGAGCAGAGGTGGGGGCGTTATGAACGCTGTGTGCCGACATAATTATTATTCCAGACACGCTCGGCAATATTCAGTATTCACTGAAACCAGAATGTGAAGCGACCATACCACGCAACCGGCGCCAACCATCGCGCCCACTTCACAACTTGCCTCGAAGTTAACTAATTACTCGACTGTGTTCGGAACAATTAATATTTTATTTGTTTTTAAAAATTAAACTCAAATGTTAAAACAATCTAATAGGTAAATCTTGAGTGGAAAAGTATTTAGCCTTCTTAAAACTCTACAAATTAAAATTAGAATTTTTCATTTTGTCTGAACCATTACCCAACCCTTTTCCTCACTGGGGCGAATCATGTTCGTCTAATTGTAAGCACTAGTGTAGCAAAAACATCATAAACAGTTATTATTACTTATATTCCTTTTTTTATATTATAAAGTGGCAAACGAACAAGGCGGCCTTGATTCGCTGAAATAGCGAAGCGACCGCTGCCCATAGACATCTGCAATCGCAGATGCGTTGCCTATCCTTTACCTACGGAGGAGGAGACGCACAGGAAGAGGATAGTTCCTCTTCATATGCGTCCCCTCCCTAGCCAAATACACTTACCCTTCCCATCATTTCCTTATAAGAAAAGGATAGGAAGAGAAAGTGGACTGAAATGAGGCCTCCGGCGCCACATTCATAGGACGAAACACGGAATAGCTTCCATTTCACGCCTGTCTTCTGTGGTTGTGTTATTTCACCGGGCGAGCCGGACAATTAGTGCGAACATGTTAAAGCGGGCACTACCGCTCTCAAATATATATTCCTATTTATAACAGACCACAGACCTAACAATCACAATCGCTTAATGGCTGTTGTAAGAAACATTTATTAGCACTAACGTTACGTTATAAACAAATATTGTGCACTACAAATACAGGTTCGGGTCCTATGGCACAACCTACTCTGAGACTGGAGCCCATCATGTGTCGAACTACATTACATTTTTTAGAGATTATGTATTGATAATTAGTTACTAAACCGTGTCAGTATTCAGGACGATATGTATTGCACAATACCAGACTTATTACGTGTAATGGATTTCTAATGTAATTATCTATTTGTGGGTTAACTGCAACAGTTGTCGCTGCAAACAATGGATTTTCTTACCAACATTCGCATGACAATATTAAGAGAATTTGATAGACATTACACATACTTATTTAATCACTATATTTACAAATCTGTATTTATTTTTTAACGTCAATTATTTTAATTAAAGGGAAAAGTAATACATACATTTACAGCCTGAAAACATAACGAAAATTATTTACTTATATAAAACTAGCTGTTGTTCGCGACTTCGCCCGCGTTGAATTAAATAATATAGCCTACGTTACTCGGGGATAATGTAGCTTTCTAATGGTGAAAGAATGAAATCAGCTCAGTCCTTTTTGACTTACTCCAATACATACAAAAATACAAAGTTTTTATCTTTATAATATTAGTATAGATTACTTTAGAAAAATCACATGCAATTCTGCATAATAAAGTTTTGCTTTCACATTCACAGTTGTAAATTAACTAACTAAGTTATCGTTCATTGTTGATGTACAAAATGTAATCTTCAACACCAATTCATTATTAATTATTCTTTTGCTGTGAGTCTCCTCCTCCGTAGATTAAGGGTAGACAACGCTTCTGCAATTGCAGAAGTCTATGGGCAGCGGTCGCTTCAAGGTGGCCGCTTGCTCGTTTGCCACTTTTTAATATAAAAAAAACCACTACAGGCTGGCTGAATTTGCTCTAACATAACATTCCTATGCTCTAACAAGGTTATACTTCCAGTTTTATTTTCAATTTAATAATAAGCCATAAAAAACTTATTGATAAGCATTTAGGATTTTGAAGACAGTACTGATATCGGGAAAGCAGAGACGATAATGTTTCAAATCTTATTCGCAAATGGATGAACTCAATCTCGGGTACACGATTTCTTATTTATCTTGTTACGAAAATGATGTTAGATATTCGAGGATAAAAAGGTTTTAAATCTAAAGATTCAATGGATCCAACGAATGGAAATAAAAGCTACATTAACCACATGTATAAAAACACTCGGATAAATGTGAATAGATTTTTTATTAGAATTTTTCTTACAAATGAACGCTTTGGTAGGGCGTCCGCTTATACGGCATTTCTTTGACGGGACCACCATTTGAATTACAGTTGCCGCGGGGAATAATTCTCAGTAAATTTTTCAAGCTTTTAATTCATTTTGTTCTCTTACTTTTGTTTCAAAGGGTTCGAGGTAATTGTATTTTCATTGTAAAGTTTCGTGTTTACAGATATTTATTAAGTAATTAGCTTTCTATGTATTTAATAATATTTTTCATGTGAAAAGTGGTAATAAGAGGACTTGTAATGAAGACCCTGTATTTATTTGGTAAGTAATTTGAGGCTTTTAGTCGAGACGCTTATAAAAAACCAAACGGCATCATAGAAAAATCTTTAAAAAAAAGTTTTTCCTAAGCATTCAACTAATTTAATTAAACTAATATTCTATATTTTTCCGTTTCCACAAAATTGGTCATTATTTCTGACCCTCGAATTAGACTCAAATATTTTCAACTTTTCATAACAATATTTTCATAAACTTAATAGTTACCTTTATGATCCCAACATGGAATAATTCTTACAACATAGCTAATTTAAAGACGTAGTCAATAATCATATCAATTTCCTTACATGGATGGAAAGTCCATACAAATAATGGGAACAAAGACTTACCAGAAAAACAATATCTCGTTAAACTCAAGTATCGAGTTGTAATAAACAATGGTCCACGGTTCAATGACTTATTGAAAGAAAAACACTTCTCAGCTTCTATTACATTGCCCTCCCATAAAAAAACAGACTTCTCTTAAATGCTATAAAACTTTATCCAAGCCAAATATTTCTAGAACAGACATATTTACAATGTGGATTTTGTAAATAACTTCTCGTTTTTTCGTCTTTTTATTCAACTAAAATTAATATAGAACTTTATTTCTAACTAAAACATTTAGATATTGGAAATGGCATTCACCAGGTTTCACTATAACATTGAGTTCACTGTAAAGTTAGTTCTTAGTTTGAACTTAGTTTAAGTTTTCATCGGCAGCTATCGAGTACAAGTGAAATTGATTAAATTTGATCTGACTAAATCATACTTGTAACTAGCAATAATAAATTCTAATTAATACTGATTTTTTTACACTTTCAGAAAAATCCTAGTTCAAAGTAAAAAAAATATCGTACATTGTAAGTGGAAAATTGAATCAGACAGGATTCCATTTCGTGGCTCAACAACTGCGGACCGCAATTGGCTTATAAAACTTTGATCTTCTATCCTCACCGAAAAAGACAAAAGCAACGCAACCAATCCGAAAAAAATCGCTTACAAAAATTCATCGTCATTTTATCACGTGCGAAATTACATGACGGAGTTTCTATTATATTTATATAGAAGGGCATTATATGTATGAGTTATTAACGACTAAATGATGCGCATTATCTCTGATATTGGATATTTAATAACGTCGTAACTTATCCGCGACGTACCCGTCGTATAATATTCAATTACAACCAGGCGTCAACTTCATAACACTGAATATTGACAAAGGATAATATTTATTATTCAGTATCGGGATATAATATTGGTTAGAAGGAAAGCGGTTAGTCTAATAAGCACATCTAAGTACTTCAACGTTTAAAACACATTTCAACAGTGGTAGAGCCCGCAGTAACATCTGCACGAATCGGCTAGCTTTCCCGGCGAAATACCACGATCAAATAAGACAAGCGTCAAATGAAGCAATTCCGTATACCGTCTGATGAGTGCGGTGTCGGAGGCCTAATTTTTACACACTTTTCCTTACTATCCTATTCTAAGTAAAATTTCGAAAGGTAGAGGGGATTTAGTAAAGAAAGGACTAATAGAAAAGAGTAATATTTTATTTTTGTACGTCCTCTTTTCTATCGATTAAAGATAAAAATCGTAACAATTGCCATCTGCGTTTACCATTTTTTTATTAAATTTATTTATTAAGTAGCTTTAACATTTTTAAAAGTTTCGAAAAACTGCCCGTTTCAAAAAACCGCAGTTTAGTGCCGAAAAACTAAATAAATCTCTAATTAAACTATTATATATTTTATACTGAGTTGGAGCATGATCTGCTGTTTCTCATTATTATTTAATAAACAGCTAAGAAGATCCTCACATTTCTGTTTTGTATTCAGAAGTAATATCGTTTAAGCGAGTACATTCAGTCGGCGAGATGGAACGAGCTTCCCTTTGTCTCGCGTGGGCGACTCTAATCTCACTTATCTTAATACTGACGCAATAAAAACGAGCCTCCGCGAAGAATGTACCCTGAATAATTATCATTACTAAATAACTACTAAACATCAAAACATAAAACATGTTACTTTTAATCTTACCCGACTCTTTAACGGTGAAGGACAACATCGTGCTGCACATATCGGTGAAGAAATTCAAAGATATGTGTGAAGTCACGCAAAATACGCGCTAGTCGTGGAGTTAAGGAAAATTGAGCCCATCATGAG
Organism: Papilio dardanus tibullus; assembly: GCA_013186455.1. Classification (NCBI taxonomy): domain Eukaryota; kingdom Metazoa; phylum Arthropoda; class Insecta; order Lepidoptera; family Papilionidae; genus Papilio; species Papilio dardanus. The sequence continues at coordinate 181,614 of QDHC01005874.1, read as the reverse complement.
TCGAACTACTACTACTTTTAATTTTATTGCCTTTAGTTACGAGTATAAAAATAGTTAAATACTCAATAACGTCTTAATTTAAACACAAATTGATATACCTAATTAAATAAAAATTACCAATGAAAACAACCTTGAAAACTTTCTTATTAAATACTCTAAAAAGCTTTACCGAGCTTTTAGGTTTATATTGCGTAAAATCAATCGAATTTTATCTGAAACAAAGCCAATCAATTTGTTATCAATAAAAGCACCGCGGCCTAAATTCAATATTGAAGCTTGGAATGGATATACAAGGGTACGTCGGCAAAGGCTATCTATCAAAGTCAATATAAAAGTAACCGCACGATGATAACTCGATTACAATTACGCCTATATTCCGAACAATCCGAATATTTATAATAAACCGCTTCTGGCTTTTGTCAATAACGAAATTTACGAATGTTGTTTCATACTAATTTGGATTACTGACAGGAATGTAATTTTTTATTCTTTTATCGGAATGTTGTATGACTTTACAGAAAGAATCTTATCGATGTTTTATTCTTTTATAAAACTTGATGCTTCAAACTATTCCTATCTACTTAATTTAACTAGAAATCTATGGTTTGAAATACTGAAGTGCACTCGTAACTCTCGAGGAATTTCCTGTCACATACAGCCGCGCTGTGGAACGGACTGTTCTCGGTGGTATTTCCAAACCAGTATCACTTAGGGTCCTTCAAGAAACGAGCCTCTCTTTTTAAAAACTCGGCAACACATTTGCAGTTCCTCTTGTGTTGCGAATATCCATGGGCATCTCTTATAAAAAAAATGTTAGTAAAAGAAAATAATTTCAGCACCCGCATATATTTATGACACTTTTATGATTCAACAAGTTACTACTCTTTTATCGAATTGTCCTCATTATTCTATACACGAAATTACCTTGATTTTACCATTACCCAAGAATAGAGTAAGAATAGTAAAAAACAGCTACAACCAATTTAGAATCCTACATAAGTAAACGTGTGAGTTAGTGTGCACTTTGTAGTTGATTTAGACGTTTTTTTCAATAGTTCCTTTAACGTCAACACGACAAAACTATGTGAACAGTCTTCACTAATGGTACAATACGTTTGCGACACTGTATTGTGACAACAGACTGGATTATGACTTACTCATGAGAAACGTTCCGAGCAAATTAATAAAAAAATATTTCTGACTTCTTTAAAACTAACTTAACAAATAGCCAAAGTAAGGAGCATAATTTTAAGGGAACTATTTAGCCACAAAGCTATGTAGTTAATAGCCAGTTTTTTTTAAATGAGTACATTTATTTCTTGCGAGATGCTCTATAAATATTACATGAAATGTTGTAATATTATATGTATGTAAAACCGTTTCTTCTATAGTTTTCCACGTATTTTCAACTTTCAAATATATCACTTTCAGCCGCAATCATCTGCGCAAGTAATGCACAAAACGGCAGACTACTGCAAGCACCGCACAATAACGGCCATGGCTGGGACATCAGACTGGCCGTGCCTGGACAGCCCGGCAATGACTACCCTACGTTAGCAACTATACCACGAACCAGCTTTTCTTGTGCTGGCAGAGAACCCGGTGAGTGTACTTAGATAAATAATATTTTGAATCAATAATAAAAAACGAAACAAAATTAACATACCATAGATCCATCACTCGACATACGAAGGCTGAGTGAGCTTGAAGAACTCCTTTGACACAAATTATATGCACAAGTGCACATGTTATAGACATCCCACAAACGGGCATTTTAAAGCCAGAGTTCCTTTTTGTCTTATGCACTTAGATCTATTATGATTCATTTCAAAATCTTATATTTTTACAGGTTATTACGCTGATACGGACACAAATTGCCAGGTCTTCAGAGTTTGTACAGTTGGTGCTACGTATGGTTTTCAATCATTTCTGTGTCCAAACGGCACTTTATTCAATCAAGCGGTCTTCGTATGTGACTGGTGGATGAACGTTAACTGCAAAAACTCCGATGAAGTTCTTAAAAACAAAAAAGATCAGTTCGAGAACTTAAAATTAGGATCACAATTAATGAAGGATATAAAGAATATATTAACACATCCTGTTCGTAATCCCTTCGACACGAATACAATGAAAAGCAAATTATTAGTTATGCAAAGTTACAAACCGCCTTCGGGACAACTATTCCCAAATGGAGCCTTGCTAGCCCCGCCTGAGAGAGCACCGAGTCGAATTTACATACCAACAAAGGCAATCCAAATAGCCTTAAGACAGAATGAGTACAAACCTCCTTCAGAATCATTTGCTGCCTCAACTTCTTATCCACAATACATTCCTCCCACGTATAGTAGTTTTACACCAACCACTGTGAGAAATGTAGAAATCTTACAACGTCAAGTATTAAATGCTCAAAACATACAAAACACCATTTCTCTAAGTAATTCCGGTGAACAAATTGTATCTAATGGACATGCGGGGCAAGTACAGACACAGACCAGACATTCACAAAATATGAACAATGATCAAACGAATCGTCAAATTCAAAGACATAACATTTTTAGAAATACACATCTTGGTCAATTTAATACTGAAATGAATTCATTGCAGTTGAAGAATAACTACAACACATTACAGGCTGGACGAACTTATGAAAATAATGCTCAGCAACTTAGTAATAAAGATAAAAACAATAAGATTAGTAATAACGAGGGGCACTCAAATCTAAACAAACAAAATATATATGAAACGTCTAGACAACCGTCCGCAAAAATTAACCAAACACAAACAAGTGAAAAATTAAAGCAGAGCTTGGTAAGTAGTGACATAGTACCCCCTACCATATTAACAAAAACCTTAACCTATAGTAGACTAGTCCAAGAACCGAAACAAGGCCAACCTAAAGCTAGAATAACTTTTAAGACTTGGGTGTTAAAACCAAATAAAAACGCCAAATTAACTGCATATCCAACTCCTTACATTTATAATGAACCCACTAATTCCGTGAAAGAAGATTTAGAACTCGAAGGACCTTACAGTTATAATAAACCATCCGAATCGGTATCGCTTGAAAATACACCAGAACCAGAATCAGTAGGTTATAATTATGATAAACCTACGGAACCCACAATTATAACTTCTCCCATAGAAGAAGAGGTTTCTGATTTATATGTATCTGCGACAACTTTACGTCCTTCAATTAACGAGTTATTATTAACAACTACAACTATTCAACCGACTCAAAATTCTCGTCAATACCTCGCACCAGAGATCCGTTATCCTTCTGCAAGGCAGTATTTACCGCCCCCAGAATCAGCTCCTATACAATCAAATAAATACTTCAACCCAAAACCTTCTTTAAGAAAACTTTCAAGATATCAAAATGCTCAATCGTTTGCCTCCCGTACTAAGGCATTAATTTCATCAGAGTATGCTTCGTCGAGTAGAATTAGAGATATAAACCCTTTACATGCTGGTCGACTGTCTAATAGTAACGCAAATCATAAAAACATTTCTTTGTCTGACTTTTTGTCGAAAGAAAAGCTTGACATTACTATTAACGAAATTGTTAACGAAACTGATGATGTTTCCGAATTGGAATCGCCTGAAAATTTTGGTCAGCAGTACCAAAAACTTGATCCCATAATTTCTAAGACCTTAACTTCTGATTCTAACTCAGCGGATAGAGAAGAATTAACAGAACGTCCTAGCACGTTGCCTAAACCTATAAAGTTAGTGGCTGTCCCATCAAACAAATTAGAGCCACCATCTGAAACCTTCGCTAAGTACGAAAATAGTAATAAATATGCTAAATTACCTTTTATAAAAGAAACTGTATTACCTACAATAGAACGAACAGTATCCATAAAAATTACCATTCCTGAAAGTATAGCCAATTTTCTATTCAAAACATCTAAAGATGCTGAGTTAGAAATATTAAATACAGGTAATAGTAATTATTTAGTATTAAGAAACACAGAAAAGAACAATAATTTTACACCAATAGGCAAATTAACTTGGAATGAAAATTTCAATCATTCTGCTTCACAGGCTCTGGTATTCTCACTGCTGACAGACTCAATCAACAAAGCAAAGAAATACAACAATATAATTCAAGACAATGTGCAATCGCTTACAACATCGCAACCACCACAATTCCAAGCTGTAGACAACGAGCAATTAGGACGCATTTCCCAAACTATCTCTCACCTCACAGCTTCTCAATTCAGGAACACCAACTTTAACTCTAATAAGCTGAACAGTGTTTCAAATAAAGAAGAAAATTTCACTATTCCCAAATACAAGCAAAAGCCAGCTCCACTGACAGAAAGTGACAGTTCGCGTTCGAAAGCAAATAGTAAGCAAGTGAACACCTTTGTACCAGTATCTCAATCAAATACAAACACTAACGCACCGATATACAGTGGGCAGTTTTACAAATACCCTGTGCCAGAAGTAACTCGTCAAATTATTAATGCACCAAATCCTGCGAATTCGAATATTTTAATTCAATCTGACATAGATGAAGTTAAATCACAGCGGATTGTAGTTCCTAAAAATAGTAACACTAAAAGCATTAGTACAACTACAAATAATGCTAATATCTTCAACGGGAAAACCAAACCTCTCAGATTAGAAGTTTCGCCTTCTGAGAAGCCTCAAGTAATAACTCAGGACAATAGTATCCTCAGTACAGGAATTGGTATAACAGCTCAGCTAAGAGACAAAATTGTCGGCACAGTTCCACATCCAACAGACAAAAACAAGTTTGTAACATATAAAAAAGACCAATCTTATTACTTATATTCCAACCTTGACGATGGTACTTCTATTTCAAATGCGCAATCAGCAAAGATAAGCACAAATCAAATTCAGAATAACTATCCTGATCTTATAACTTTTCACTTTATCCCATCGGATAATCAAAACGAAAAAGAGTCTTTACAAAACGAACCACAAAGTTATCAACTTACTGAATTAAAACCTATAGGAAATAACGATCGCATAGAATTACCAGACAACAACATTAATGACGACACATACAGCACGGCTAACAATAATATTCGTCCATCTCAAAAACAGAGGCAAGCTATTAACACTTTATACGATGGGCCTTCATCTTATTCTGCCCCACAGTCATCGATAGGTAATTTATCAACAGGAGACGATCAAAGGCAAAACTTTAACTCTAGAATAGAAGATATAGAAGAAAATAATAATTTTAATGGATACTTTAAGGAACGACCAACGCGACAATTTACTTTCAAATAATCAAATCAAAATAAAACGTAGTTTAAGAATTATTCTCGCGTTAATCATAAATCCATTTAATGTGCTTAAAATGTAAATACCTATTTAATCATAATAGCTTTAAAATGTTGACCAAAATAATTTAGATACTAAATTCTTATTAAATTATACGATAAAGATAATTGTGTTTTTCTTTTTTACTTCAACCTGTAGTATCCAGTTTCCAGTCATCGTAATCTAGTTACAATAAATAAAGATTTAATTATTCAATATATTTGTCTATAACACCATAGTGTTCAATCATATTAAAGAAAGGTATTTTATGTTAAGAGGTTCGGTACGTTACTTTTGTTGAAACACGGACTAAAGCACGCTTATCGTGCTGTATCCGGACTAGGCCCCGTGTTGACCGTGCTTCATCCGTAACTCAGGCACGTCAAAGACTGGTGAAAGACCTGGAAAGACCTTCCTCGCCCTATATTTTCACCATCATCATCCTGCCCTTATCCCTATGAAGGGGCGGCGCAGTATGTACTACCAAATACTTTCTTATCAGCTGTCTTTTCTGAATTTACCCCTTTTTTCAGCTTATCTTCTGTCACACAATCAATCCATACTTTTTTGGCCTTCCTCTACCTTTGTATCCGTCCACATTCAATTGAAATTGGTGTTGAAAAGAGTTATTTAATAAAATGTCAATGTCAATAATATTTGTTGTTTAAACTAATGACATTCTCAAGGATGTTGTATACTATAATATTCCTATTATATTAGTATAATTATAGTATACAACATCCTTGGACATTCCCATGGATACTGACATTTGCGAAGCAAATTTCGTTGCTAGGCAGCAACTGGCAAACAACATGTATTGTTATTCTTTTGTTTGTAAACAATCCCTGGAAACAATAAACTTTTCTGGGGATCGATGGATAATTAAATGTAAGTATTTGTGCCAATTACATACAAATATGAGAAATATTTGCCTCATATAAGTGTAAATACATTAGAATATTGTAAAACTTGTTGAATACCAAATAAAAACGTCTCAATAAGATACAGGGTTAGCAGTCCGCAGTATAACTAGATCATTATTATCAACCTGCCCTTGTCCCTATGGAGGGTCTGGCAAGTATTCACAACTCCTCCATATTTCCCTATCAGCCGTCATATCTGAATTCACCTCTTTTATCAACATATCTATGCAGTCTTTCTTTGGCCGAAATATTACTACTTCGATGCATTAAATATTAGCGCTATGGTGCCGATTATGGATGAATTAAAAGACAAATAAAATAATGCATCGACTATTTAATATTGTAAGTTTTTAAGTAAGACTTGTGACTGTGATGAAAATTTATTTTATATATTGTTCTAAGAAAAGTTTTTACGCCTTTAGATGTCTCAGGATTTGATTGAGGAAAGCATCTCTCAGTCTCTTGAAGATGTTGAGGTTGAACTTGACCTCCGTAGAGACCCGAGGGTGCAATGGTTCAAGGATAGGATCCTTACACTCATTGGAATGGATGATGAAGAGTTATTCTACAATATGTTTGACGATGATGAAGTTAGGATGAACTTTACAAAATTTATTACAACACCTATGGCTCCTAATGAATTGACGTTGGAGATAAAAACTTTTTACATTTGCAAGATAATTGTTGATAAACTTATCCATGAGGATAAGGAGTTTACTGAATGGAGTAAGTTGTTAGCCTTACCTATTTCTATTATTTGTCGTATTATTATTGATGATAGGTATAAAAGCATCAAGAAATAAATAAAGTATGAATTGAATTCTTATACATGATATGATTTTAACAAAACACTATTTTTAGGGTTAAAACCACCACCACCTTATACTCCCCCACCGGTCCAGAAGAAGAAGAAAGGTAAAAAAGGGAAGGGAGACGCTGCAGCAGAGGTTGAGGCAGCAAAACCTGCAAAGAAAGCCAAGCCAGCTAAACCTCCTAAGGGCAAACCTAAAGGTAATAGTAAATAACAGTGTCATAATTTAACAATTTCTAAATATAAAAAATAATTAAATGAGATGTTTGAACGAACATTTATTTTACTCTTTGTTTCAGATTTAGAAGAACCGGACGCTGAAGGTAATCTAAAATATCGTTATTCTAAGAAATTAAAAAAAAAACCAATAACGTAGTTGACATGGAGCACCATGTTTTAGACTTTATTTTCATTAACACATTCGATGCCGAAAATGTAATTTTTTTAACACGCAAAGCAAGCCAGCAATGCTACGAGCATATTAGACATTTACACGAGCTGCGACGAATGTCAATCCGGATTTTTTTTAAACTACATAGGAGATGTACTGGAGATAGAAACAGCAGCTGCCCTGACTGAAGTCGCTGAAGGCGAGGATGAAACCAAGACGTCCATAGACCTGCGAGGTGCAACAGAGGAAACACACCCTCCAGAAGACATGTATTCTTTTCCACCACGTAAGCAATAATTAACCAAGTTATTTACTTAACCAGTTTAATTCCATTTTTTCGTGATTAAACTTCGTGTTATAACATTACTCGAAGCTTGCAATTTACAGAACCAAAGAGTTGTTTTTCAACATTTTTTAAAATATATTTTTACAACAACAACTCTCGGCCGTAACCCAGGTAAACAAATAGGCAGAGACAAGGGATACCCATTTGGTGAGATCCTGTCTCACCTGTCGGTTCTTCTACATTCATACATACTTTTACTTTTCTGTTTTATTATATCTCCATAACATTCCATCTCCGTCATCTTCCTTTAGCAGTACGTCAAATGAAATTATTTCAATTTGTCCCATCTCTGTTTTCAGCACCCGAAGATCTTGATCCAAACGTAGACGGGACCGTTGAGTTCTATACTGTAGTTGTAAGTTGCTTGACCTAAACATTTCTATATATTATTTTTACAATCTCTACAAGTGACTTAACTATTTTTGATTTTTCAGAGGGCTGTACCTCGTCTAATTAAATACCCTAAACTCATACCAATCTTTGGGGCATTAGACCCGAAACTGGCGAGCCGTAACCGTCGCTATTTCTACTTTCTACGCCACGGGCCAGAAGCAATACCTTTGGCGGAAAACGATCAAATCACTAATCTCAAAATGCCCGAGTATATCATTGTTGGATGTGCTTCTGGTAAAGTCCTGATGAGCTTGAGTATGCAACTTAAGGAGGTGAGCATTTTTTAATGTCGCAGGAAAAAATAACATTACTGTATCCCTACTTTGCACAATACATAACTACAAAAAATAAGTAAAGCTTATAATATATAATCGAATTAACTAGCATTTACCTCTATTAAACGTTGGTTTGAAGTTATGTTTGTATTGCAGATGTACATACCACTGTTCAACAAGCAGTTCCGTGAGGTGAACATCTTGAACGCGGAGTCGTCGCACGCCATATTGTCTCGACAGGTGTCTTACGCCGGCGCGCATTACAAGATGGATGAGACCGCTTCTCAGGTATCATCCGAGCCAAGTTTTATGGAGGCTGCAAGGTCCCTTCAAGTTACACCCCGCAATTTTCCCAATAAACCTAACATTGTGTTCCAAGCTGTCAGGATGGTTGTTTATCTTCATACAGTTGCAATTTTGAAGTTCAACAATATTGTGGTGTACGAAATAAGACAAGCGTCGAGTTCGAAATGTCTTAACTTAATAATACGTATATTTATTTAAGGTTAATTATCTACGACCATCGGATTATCGTAGAATGTCTAACATTGCACGAGGTGAAAATGCTGAAAGAAGGTTTGTTTTAATATGTAGTTTTAAATATAGGGTGTTTCAATTTAGTTTTGCCTGCAGCTTAGAAGTACCTTAATAATACGGTTGGATTTCAGAATGAAAAGTATGCACAGCACGTCACTCTCCACAATGCAAAGGATCAGTAAATTACAGCTCGGACCCATGGTAAATACTTAACTGTCATAATCAGAGTAGCTTAATGATATCCTAATGACCATTACTTAAGTGATACTTAGTCTGAGACAGAGATAGACCGAGTTAGTTAATCAGACGGGAATAAACGAAACTAAATTATGATACCTCCCTAGCGCCCTTCTTTTATGCCATTTTCAATGTCCATGTAGGTTTTACATATTCTCTGACAGTACAAATTGATAGCAGCCTGTCTCTCCTGAAGACAAGACAAGGCATGCTTATACGAGTATAATGCTAATATATCTGCTTTGAGTTGCATATACAAAATGTTGAATACTGTGATTAATGTTATCAAGCAGCAGGACTCGAACTCGGAACTAGACAACGTTGGCGAAGAGCACGACCAACAGAAATCAACGGCTGAAGAGGTCATCACTGATATACAAGAACTAGTGGCTATCGTTGATTGGTATTTAATATTATATTTTTTATTAATTAATTACTACTAATTAGTAGCTTAGTACCTGGTAAAAGTGGTTTCAAATATCATGGCGGCTCAGTGTACACTACTTGCTAAGCAGAGCTCTCGTACGAAGTTCCAGCCGCCACGATATTTGAAAATCTCTATGTTTAGGACTATAGAGCACATCGAGGGTGAGATCCAGCTGCCGATGCCGACTATACCTCTGCTGGACGAGGAGCGGTCGGAGGTGCGCATACTCGACCCCAAGCTGGTCGCGCAGCTGGAGGAAGCTGTAGACATGTGGCAGACCCACATCGACAACACCATCACTGCATGCTTGGGAAAAGTTAGTAATGAAAGTACTAACAGTTTTACGGATTAAAATTAGCTCGCAGGATGACTGCGATGAATGTGTTAACCATTACATCAAAACGAAGGCTTCTAAAAACAAACTAACAATTTTCTTTGTTAGTAAAGTAAGTAGTAGTACTTTAAACAAAATCAGTGGGCACATATTATATTTATATAATTTATGTAGACTCGCGAAGGCAAAGGTCCAGTAGCGGAGTACAAGTACTGGCGCGAGCGGGACGCGGAGCTCTCTTTGTTGGTGGAGCAACTCAAGCAGCCCACTGTTGTCAAGATACTGTCACTTATAGAGCAAGTCAAGTCGCCTTACTTTGAGGTACAGCTATTTGAATACCAGTAGTTCTTGATTACAAATTCCAACAAAAGTTAATAAAAAAGCACATGATAACAATTAAGTACGAGTATATGGACTAGTTCTTAAGCTTGCTAAAATTATTTCACATTTTTACAGAGTTTTACTAATTATAAGGAAAGACTTTTAGAACAATATAACTTGGCCGGTGATAATTTGAAGTTCCTTTCGACTTTGCTGCGCTTCTTTAACGTAAGTTTTGAGTGAACGTAATTTCACAATTTGATACATTTGTCATACAACCATTGTAAGACAGTGTGTTATACGTTGGTCAGATAATAGAGGACGACTCTCCTCTGAAGCAAGTGATCGAGGTGATGCCAGAGTTAATGGAGAGCATCTTCATGGTGTGGGTGCTGTCGAAGGGATATCGCACGGATGAGACCATGGTGCCTCTCATGCTGAGGATCTCTTGGGGACTCTCCAACAAACTAGAGAAATTCCTCGACGTGCACAAGTTATTTAAGTATGTCTTTTGTACATATTTTTTTTAACGAAGTATTTACCAAATTACTAATTAACTCAGGAATAAATTGTTATAAAAATACATCTAACTACTCGAGTTTTCTTATAAATTCCCGAACAGATAGAAAGAATTGAGCCAATGAATTGAATTGGCTGACTAAACATAAAGAGTACCAGGTTTTGACCATAACCCATCCTAGATGTAACTCGTCTGCTTATCGCAACTCTGGAAACTTAGCGTTAGAACAACTGCTTTTTTTTCTTGTAGTAAAAGCAATGAGGAGGTATTATCTCTGGCGCGCACCGGACAGAAGATAATGGAGACATGGCACATTCTGTACAAGGAGACTCGGCGTAACATCGAGCTGAGCGGCAAGGGCGCCCGCTGGGAGTTCGACCAGCCGCTGCTCTTTAATACCACAGACTACATCGGCACCGTTGCACGAGACCTTGGAGACATTGTGCAGGTCACTTCACAAACTGATACACACTTGTATACATGCTCATACGAGTACAATATATAGATCGACTAAGTTATCCATCGGAATAAGTCAAACGACACTATAACTTGTTATCCACGGAGGTTATTTGGTACAATATAAAATCCAAAATGTTACCAGAACCATTACCTTAATATGATACGATTTACTCGTACAGGTTCTGATAGACTTTGAGCGCATATTTGGTGCGGAGCTGAAGTCAATAATCAGCGACCCGACTCAGATCGACGACGTGCGCAAGCGCGTCAAGAGGCTCGTGTACCCGATACGTACGATTGACTTCAGCGTGTTTGTGTTCGACAACAAAGAGAACTGGGACGTCATCATGTCTGACTTCTGGAAGGAGGTCCATTATCTAGAGGATGAAGCCAAGAATTATATCAATCAAAGCTTTGGCAACTTAAGGTAAAGCGAGTAGTATTACTCGTAATTTGAAAATATTGACAACTTATTACGTATTTGAAAATGAAAAAATATTTGAAATGCGTCTGCATCTTCTTACTCATTGTTTAACCACTCATTTTTTTCTTTCTTAAAATATACTTATTTTAGATTGGTACTATCAGAACGCACGATAGTGGTGTTTAAAATCTTGTTAATATTTTAGGTTTTCGGACGAAGCTCTAGACGTACTCCTAAAGTTTCTAGAGTTCGATACGAGAGAGGCGATCCGTAAAGAGCTGTCGACAAAGTTCGACCTCGTCATGCGTCAGTTCATCAAGGAGATCACCTCAGTTGAAGATAGTTTTACGGTATTCCCATTATAGGATAATACATTTTTATAATTTGTACTAGCCATTTAGTTAGTGCATTGAAAGGCTTAACTTCTGAATAGCGTCATCGCAAAAACCCTCCACTGCTGCGTGACCACCCGCCTGTCGCAGGTGCCATCTACTGGGCGCGTGCCTTGTTCATCAAAATGAAACGACCCGTCATGAAGTTCCAGAAGGTATTATTGAAACAAAGAAGTTTAATTTACGTGCTTAAAGTCTATAATAGGTTATCAAAGCAGTCCCTCATAATCATTAATTGTCACAGTGTTCAGCAGAGCTGACCATGTATTGGCTTTACTTTTCTTAATTCTTTTTTTTGCGTAATTTGATTTATTCGTGTAGGTGCCAGAACTAAATGACTGTGAGCAGAAGAAGGAAGCTTTCAACCAATACAAGGCGTTCTCGAAGGTGATCAAGGAGTACGAAGATGCCAAGTTCAAGGACTGGATGGACGTCTCCTCTTTGTTCGTGGACAACGTTATGAAGAAAAATATTTTGCAAGTTAAATTCAAAGCGGGAATCGGTTAGTTCAATTGTTTGGTTGATAACAACAAATACCTAAATTAGTGATATTTTTTATAATATTGTTGTTTTATGTTATGAATGGATATTTTACTGTACGTTAATAAAAATAATTCTTTTGACAAGCTGCATATATCGAAGATGGTAAGTGATATATGTATTTTTACGATTATTGTTGACTATATGTTTATTTTTGTTACTACTAATTGAAATTATCGTCTTACTGTTAACTTGTACATACAAATATTGATTGATAATATTATTTATATCCAGAAATAGCTCAACCGAAGAAAGGTGCCGGTGTTCGCGGTAAGAAGAAGGCCTCGCACACATCGCTCGCCGCCGTCGATGTGGTCAACAAGGAGATTGCTGAAAAACGACGCAGAGATAAAGCACGTAAGTGAAAACTGTTAAAACAAAAGAGCATCAAAAGGTCCTAAGTAAAGAAAAGGTCACGAATAAAGGCACGAATTACCTTTATCCAAGACTTTTTCTCAAAAATGTACTATAAACTCTTTTTAAAACGGTAAAGGTTAATTAATTTGCAGTAATGCTAATGCGTATCCCGGGCCAGCACTACGAAAACGTGCGTTCGCCGAGCTCAATGTCGTTGCTTGCAAAGGAGGGACTGGTAAACATAATTTTTAAATTTTATACGAAACAGTGGTAAAAAAACTCCTAGGTACATGCGCTGTAAGACATTTTTAAAAAGTGCTATAACTTTTTCTGCTTCGTAGACGGACGTAACATGGCGTGATTTGACCGTTCATAAGTTGATGCAAGAATACGATTTGGAGTTTCACACAAATTTCGATAAAAAAATATTTATGATACTCAAAGAAGCTGAACTAATGGAGCAATTAGGTAAATATCATCGCCATTTAACATTCTTTATAAGTACAGAAATTTTATAAATATTACTTTATTTACACTTAAAAATGATTCTTTTCATTCAGATTTTTAAGACTCGCCATTGCATCATTCCTTAGAGTAAAAAAAGATCATTCCTCAGGTTTCAATGTCCCTTCCAACATCCGAGACGTAGCAATGCAAAAGGCTCGTCTCTACTACGAACTGGAATCTCTAGAGATAGTGATAGGCCGGTACAATGTGAACGCGAGCTCTCTCAGCCCCTCGGAAACTTACCTCATGAAGCGTCACCTCCTCGATATGGAAAGGCACATCCTGCCGGGACTCACCAGGATCACGTGGAATGCTCTCGGCATAAATGACTATATCACCGATATTACTAAAGGTATTTAAAAGTCATACTTATGACTGAATTCTGAAACGACATAATATGTAACAGCTTCTTAGATAATAATACCACGCTTAAAGTTCAAATGTCATCCAAATGTTGACGTATTTTAGATTGTTAGCGGCCCTTTGAGATTCGATTCAGAATTTGGCCGTTAGTTGGTAATAGCAGTAACGGCCACTTTTATATCTTGGTTATATCTAACAAGAAATTATACTCGTAAATTATACCTACCGTTTAACTTTAGGGCAAAATTCCTTGCAAGCTGTATACCAACAATTAAAAATGGTGGAAAAAGAGATTCTAGTGTTGATAGATCAATTGGAACTGTTTGATCTATTTCCACTGCTCAAACCTGAGGGCTATGTGAATCCCGACACAGGACAACCGGATTCAACTTGGCTTTATCCATGCAAGGTACAATTTTATAATTTTTGAAAAAAAAAAACTAGCACGCCTAAAAAGATTTCATGTTTAAGTTATGTCGAAGGACCAATAAACATCTCATGTCCCTCTTACAAATATATTTTAGTTATTTACGGAGTTTAACTCTTAAAGTAGTAGTAGTAGTTCGACCCATGATGAGCTCCATTGTTCGCAGCTCCACGACTAGCGCGTATTTTGCGTGACTTCACACACATATCTTTGAGTTTCTTCGCCGATATGTGCAGTAATAAAAAAAACTCTTAAAATATTAAAAAACTTAAATAAGAGTACTCATTTTAGATAACTATATTGAAAAAAATGATTTTTAATTACTACAATAAAGTGTATGTATTCAGACATTTTTCGTGGAAGTTGCGAACGAACGCAATAACCGCGTGACGATGCTGTCTCGGCTGTACGAGCGTATTGGTCCCATCCTGATGAAGCTGGAGTACCTTATCCTGGGCACCAGCATCGGCCGCTCCGAGGTCATGGCCTCTTACTACATGCACTGGGAACAGAAGATATTTAAGTCACTTATTAAGTATGTCACATAATTTTAGCTGGGAATCATTACATCATATTTTTCATATAAATCGTGTTCTTCATAATTCATTCACTCACATTAAGTTAATCGTTCATTCAATCATTGTTTCATAAAGTAAATAAAAAATCATTCATTGTTTCAGTCGTACAATAATTCATTAAGTAAATTTGAAAAATAATTTAAAAAGAAATCATTCGTTCTTTTCTTTATTAATACACCGTTGATTTCAAATGTGTCATTCTTTGTTGTCGTCATCAGACTAACACTGGAGAACATGGAGCAGTTCCAGCAGAGCCTTAGCGAGCGCAAGGCGATGTTCCAGGTGGACGCGGTACTGGTTCCCCCAGATATTACCATGCGACCAACCGCCGCTGAAGTCTGCAACATACTCGGATATGATATTAAACATTTTCTCAACAGGTTTGTATTTTTAGGTACCAATGGTTAGCGAGTATTGCATCTAAAATCACTGACTTATGTTTACTTATAACATTTAGGTCGCCAGTTTTTTTTAGTTTTATCATTTAGCACCTACTGAATTAATTCTGCTACTTGCGGCTAGAGCGCTAGTGACTTATGTACCCATATTTATATCCTACGTTAGTAAATAACAAGCTTGTTTCAGATTAACAGCTTTCCCTCGCTGGATGCGCAACACCTGCCTGCCATGCCCACCGCAACGCATCGCGGAGGCGACAGGCAACGAGTACTATGTGTTCTCGTTCTTCGAGGACGTGCTGCGCGTCGCCTCCATCAACGACATCACGTTGCTGCTGCAGGACACCATGTATCGCCTCACCCAGGACATATACGCGTACATACAGAAGTTAGTCACAACTTACAATTGCACTATCATCTCCGTTTCTTTATCTCACTCATTTAATGCATCGGTCCATTCCTCTTCTTGCGTTCTTCCGTCATCTAAGTCGTCACTCCC
The DNA here is from genome assembly GCA_013186455.1 of Papilio dardanus tibullus. Taxonomy (NCBI): domain Eukaryota; kingdom Metazoa; phylum Arthropoda; class Insecta; order Lepidoptera; family Papilionidae; genus Papilio; species Papilio dardanus. The sequence continues at coordinate 165,857 of QDHC01005874.1, read as the reverse complement.
TTCTTGATCATGTCACCTTTCACGCAGTCCACCCATCTCACTCTGCTCCCTCCACATTCACCCTTGCACATTCATAATTATTTATTCTTAGTAAACGAACACTAGGATACTTTAAAAGCGACTACTTACTGAACTCGAACAAGGCCAGTAATGATTTCAATCGAAATATTTTCCTTTTCTGAAATCATATATGAGTTTGCTTTTTAGGTGGCACAAATACCAGCACCTCTGGGCATTCGATAAGAATCTATCCTGTGAGAAATACACGCAGAAGACAGATCAGATACACAAGTATGACGAGAAGTTTTTCTTCTTCGAGGATATAATCTCTGATCTGGACGAGCATGTGAAGTTCGTAGACGTAGGCGCGATCCGCGTCAACCTGCGTCCAATTATCAAGCAGATACAAACTCATGCACAGGACTGGAAGAATATACTAGGACAATGTCTCGCCTCGAAGACCAGGATGAGCATGTACGATCTTAAGAATCAAATTGAGGTAAGATATTTTAACATATATCTAGGAGTACATCATGTATACTTTGTAATGTGGTGTAATCAAAGGTAAAAGTTTAGTTTAATGTAGGGATGTAAAATTTCGAGATAATATACCGCAATATTAAATAACCAAGTTATTGAGTACTTTAGAGAATTTATGAGAAATCTAAAGCCAGTTTAGATACTGTTTAAACTGACGACTTTCTTGCGGAAATATAATATCGCAATGAATTCTTTCAGTCGCTCCGTATGACAATGAATATGAACATAAAAGGCTTGGAGGACTTCAAGCTGGTGATGGCGACCATCACACACGTGCAGGCAATGACTATCACCGCGGAGGTGAAGTACAGGGGCATGCAGGAGATATTCCACATGCTGAGGCAGCACGGCATAGATGTATGTAAGCTAGGGTTCCCACTAACGAATTAACTATACAAAAATGTATTATTCTAAGGGTAATAAGAGTTAACAAATATTTTACTACATCCGTTTTAGCTATATAAGCCAACGGTAACTTAAGTGGTATTTAGACTATAGCAAAAAAGACAGCGAAAAACGAACGTAACAATTAAATACCTTCCCGTAGGTGGCAGATGATGATCTCCTGTTTGCTAAAAATCTGGAATCTTCTTGGGGTTCTTTATATCAGTCGTCATTATTCCGTGGTAACACTCTTGAGCAGACCAAGGAGAAGTTCTCGAAGTTGAACGTCGGAGAGATATCGAAATTCCTAAAAGAGCTCGATGAGTTTGTTGAAAAGTTTGACAATGAAGGACCTGGGACTATAGGTGAAGATATGGACAGAGGTCTATTGTTAATGGAGGTAGGCGCTTTTACGATATTTTCATATTATTTATTGGGAGGTCGTTAATCTATTTACATATTTAGATTTCACGGAATCATACGAAGTAACATTAAATTAAATTATTCATTATCTGCGATATAAGTGTGTAGATTCTAACGACTATGTAACGACGACTTAAATAAATGGCATCAATGTGAATATACATTTTCCTGACATATTTAATTTATAAAACAGGAATACACGAAGTATTTCGAAGAATTAGAATCTCGGAAAAAAAATCTTCAAGCAGCAGAACAACTCTTCGACAATCCTCTGGCTGATTTCTCCAACTTCAATCGCGCTAAATCAGACTTCGCTGCTATGGAGTTGATTTATAAAATATACAAGGCACAGAAGTACGCAAGAGAGACCTGGGCAAAGACTCTCTGGGTTAACCTGAACCCGCAAGCGCTTGTGGATGGTATAGAGCAGTTCTTCAAGGAATATCGGTAAGTTAATTAGATGTTATGTAAGATATTTTGAATGAAGTACATACAATGTTGTTAGTCTAATTAAATAATTTAGAAAGTAATAATTTCTTCTTTTTCGTAAAGTAAACTACCAAAAGCCACTCGATCTACCCCCGTGGGACTGATGCTGGACCTTAAAATGAAACAGTTTAAGGGTGTAGTACCTCTCATGGTGTCATTAAAGAATGAAGCTATGCGAGAACGGCATTGGAAAGAACTGATGCATAAAACAGGTGAAGATTAAAACTTCTTAAAACATTTTACAACGTAGTTACAATATAATAGTAAATTTCGAAGTGCATCAATATCAAAACAATTGCAGTCATTTTAAACCTTTTTAGGCCAGGACTTCGACATGTCGCCGGAACGATTCACGCTGGAGAACATGTTCGCTATGGAACTGCATAAATATCAAGAAGTGGCCGAAGAGATCGTCAACCACGCTATAAAAGTTCGTTATCCTATATTATATATCTATTGATTTGACATTTTGATGCTTAATATTTCTGCAACGTATGTTCACGATAGCAGTCGAATGACAGGACCCGTTGACAGAATCGCAAAACCTAATACATGCCTGTAACAATTAGGCTACAGCTTCTATTAGCTATATAAGTATCTGGCTAACTACAATGCATATTGTACTCCTAGGAGTTGGCTATCGAGCGCGGCGTGAAGGAGGTGCAGGAAACATGGGCAAACATAATGTTTACCGTGGCGCGGCACTCTACGCGCGGCGAGGACCGAGGCTATACGCTTAACCCCTGTGACGAGATCGTTGTCAAACTCGACGACGATTCCATGACGCTGCAGGGCATGGCCGCCTCGCAGTTAGTACACAATAATATATGTATGATATACACTAGACAAAAAAATCTGGATGTTCCTTTCGAAACCCATTCCCAATTCCCAGGATGCACTTATAATTAAGTGGTTGCCTATAATATTTTTAATCTTCGTAATATGCATTCAATCTATACTTAAAACAGACATCACTTATTACTAAATTACTCACCGCAAGCTACGGTACACACTGAACATTCACATTTACAAAAATACTTCTCTTCCAGATTTATAGGTCCGTTCTTAACAGTGGTGCAGACGTGGGAGCGGAGACTGTCGTTGATATCAGAGATCATAGAGGAGTGGCTGGCCACGCAGCGCAAGTGGCTCTACCTGGAGGGCATCTTTGTCGGCGGTGACATCCGCACGCAGCTGCCAGAGGAGGCCAAGAAGTTTGATGACATTGACAGAGCATTTAGAAAGGTTTGTAACTAAGCTCTACACTCAAGTCAGGACTAATCCCGTCAGTGATGATTTTAAGAGAAAAGTTTTATTAAATGCACATTCTTCTCTGATTAGTTTGAATGGAGAGTTAGTTAAATTTGTATTCGAAATTAACTAATTAATTCGTGTTGTGACAGATCATGCTGGATACAGCGAAGCGCTTAAACGTCGTCGACTGCTGCATGATAAGCGGCAGATTAGAAGAATTTGTAAACTTAGGACTCGGTCTGCAGAAGTAAGCTTTATTGAATTGACAGCATTTATTCTGATATTATTATCTATTTTAATATTTGTTCTTTAACTTTATAGATGTCAGAAATCTTTGAACGATTACTTAGATTCCAAAAGACGTATATTTCCAAGATTCTTCTTCATCTCGACTGATGAACTGCTTTCGATTCTTGGCAGCAGTGAGTGCAGCTGTGTACAGGAGCATATGATCAAGGTAAATCGATCAGTTGAGCGAAGCGTTTCCTTTAACTTTTATTCTAATATAACTATACCCTGTACAAAAAATTTATATTTTTTTTTGCAAAAAAAAAGAGAACAATGCATTTGTTTCCAGATGTTCGACAATATACGTTCTTTGGAATTGTACGTCGATCACAGTAATCGACCTGTTGCTGCTAAAATGATATCCGCTGAAGGAGAGGTAACATTTTATACATTTCTATTTTAATATCGCTTAAATAAAATGCACTTTGATACAAAAAATCGTATATATATGAAAAATTAAACCTAACTATTATGCTGTTGTCACATCAATATTACTGCCAGTTTATTTCGGTGGCTTACTAATTTCTCACATTGTAAATTAAAAGAAGACTTGTTTAATAACTCCTATTAGATTATGGAGTTCCGTTACATCGTGTACACGGAGGGCCGAGTGGAGGATTGGATGAACCTGGTGCTGAACGAAATGCGCAGGACAAACAAATTCATCACCAAGAAAGCCATATTTTATTACGGGAAGAACTGGAACGTACCCAGGTTTGTTATAAAGAAAAGAGATAGCAAATAAATGTGAAGGTCGTTGTCTTTTAGTTTCATTTCAGCACAGTTGAACACATGTGTGACTACCGTATCAGCTGACTAGATCTAATACTTCAACGCTTGCAGAACGGATTGGATAATGGAGTACCAGGGTATGGTGTGCTTAGCGGCGAACGGGGTGTGGTGGACCGCTGAGACGGAGGAGACTTTCTACCGCATCCGTAAAGGCAACAAACGTGCTATGAAGGAGCACCTCGCGCAGCAGAACCAGCAGCTTGATGGTTTAGTTGTTAAAGTCAGACAAGGTACGTGATTGAAAAAAGTAATTGTTTTACTCTACTTAAGTATTTATTTTAGTCACATTAGTAGCTCTCAACAGATTTGTCATCAAACGACCGTCTAAAGTTCCGTACGATCACGACAATCGACGTGCACGCCCGTGACATAATCGAGGGCTTCGTGCGTGACAACGTGACTGAGGCGAGCGCCTTCCAGTGGGAGAGTCAGCTCAGGTTCTACTGGCTCAAGCGTGACGACAACCTATGGATACGACAATGCACCGGTTACTCATCTTTGTTTCACAAATATAATCCTTGTTATAACTAAGTTACGGTGTAAAGGGAAAACCGTTGCTTTATCTTATAGGTTTATTTGAGTACGGGTATGAATATATGGGTCTGAACGGCCGGTTGGTGATAACTCCTCTGACTGACCGCATCTACCTAACTATAACACAGGCTCTCACTATGCAGCTGGGCGGCGCACCCGCAGGTATTGTTGACATAAACGAGTAAAAGCCAATTTACGTTATGTTTTTCTTTATTTATAAATAAGGGGGTGTTGTTCTTAACTTAGATTTTTATATAAAAATGGTTGTTCTCCATTTAGGCCCCGCCGGTACCGGTAAGACGGAAACCACAAAAGACTTAGCAAAGGCACTGGGCTTGCTGTGCGTGGTGACGAACTGCGGTGAGGGCATGGACTTCCGCGCGGTTGGACAGATCCTCGCCGGCCTCTGCCAGTGCGGCGCTTGGGGCTGCTTCGATGAGTTCAATAGAATTGATATATCCGTGCTATCCGTTATATCAACACAGCTCCAATGCATACGAAGTGCTTTGCTTATGAAGCTGAAGAGATTTACGGTGTGTTTGTATTTAAATTATGACAATTTTTAATAATGGTGTCCAGTAATTTATTTTTAGTCCTTACTCTAGTTTGAGGGTCAAGAGATAGCTATGGACAGCAAGGTTGGGATCTTTATAACGATGAACCCGGGGTATGCGGGGCGCACAGAGCTCCCGGAGTCGGTGAAGGCGCTCTTCAGGCCTGTCGTCTGCATTCTGCCAGACCTCGAGATGATTTGTCAGATATCGCTCTTCTCTGATGGATTTCTCACAGCAAAGGTAACTTTAATAAGTTTGGTAACTTTCTATTGATACTTCACCTCGTACTAAAATAATAGCATATTCCGTGAACTCAGGTGCTAGCCAAAAAGATGACAGTGTTGTACAAGGTTGCGCGCGAGCAGCTATCGAAGCAGTCTCACTACGACTGGGGGCTGCGTGCGCTGACCGCCGTGCTGCGCATGGCCGGCAAGCTGCGCCGTGACTCGCCCGGACTCAGCGAGATAATGGTGCTCATGAGGGCGCTGAGGTATAACATGTGGAATGCTCCAGTATAATAAACTAGATGACAATGTTCTTAATTGGCAAAAATATTTTTTATCAATATAATCATCAAAAGCAGCTACAAACATTGTTTCGTACATCAGGGATATGAACCACCCGAAGTTCGTGTTCGAAGATGTGCCGCTGTTCCTGGGTCTGATCAAAGATTTGTTCCCTGGGCTGGAGTGCCCACGCGTCGGCTACCCTGACTTCAACGCCGCGGTTACTGTGGTGCTCGAGCGTGGCGGATACATCGTCATGCCGCATCAGGTTAATAGACACATAATATTAGCAAACCAAGATTCTTCTTAAAGTTTGATTGTAAAAACTCGAAGGACCATTTTTTCTTACACCGCCCATGCAATATAATGTATTGTTTACTTGTATTAGGTGGATAAAGTGGTCCAGCTTTACGAGACGATGATGACCCGGCACTGCACTATGCTGGTGGGGCCGACAGGTGGCGGCAAGTCCGTCATCCTTGACACCCTTGTCAAAGCGCAGACCGACTTAGGTCTACCCACCAAACTCACCGTAGTCAACCCAAAGGTAACCTTTTATCTATGTATTATTGTGTCTTTAGTTAATACTTAAATGCAAACTAAAATAAAAATGTTTGTGACAGGCTTGTTCAGTGATTGAACTGTACGGTATCCTTGATCCAGTAACCAGAGACTGGACGGACGGTCTGTATTCGAAGATATTCCGCGAAATGAACAGGTCAATGTTTGTCTTACACTTGTAATCTTTTCTGTAAGAAAATCGAATATGTTCCTTCACGCATGTACCTCCACTGTACGGTTTAAACGTGTTATACATAAAAGGTATTATCATTTTTTTATGTCACTAAACAAGCGGGGGCGTAGCTCAGATGGTAGAGCGCTCGCTTAGCATGCGAGAGGTACCGGGATCGATACCCGGCGCCTCCAAACATACTTTTTGTTGTATTTCAACGAAAGTTTCAACTAAAGACAAAAAAAATGATTTTCTTCTGAATTTTAGTGTAAATTCAAAAAGATCAAGTACATTACAAAATTTGTTGGGCTGTAAACGTCTATTACCACACAGCGAGATGAGACGTTTTCTAGCCCACAACAAGGTAATAAGTTCAAACAGCAATGCAATATATATTGGTATCTGTAGGCCGGCAGAAAAAGACGAGCGTCGCTACTCGCTATTCGATGGCGACGTGGACGCACTGTGGATAGAGAACATGAACTCTGTGATGGACGACAACCGGCTGCTGACGCTGGCCAACGGCGAACGCATACGCCTCGCGCCATACTGCTCGCTGCTCTTCGAAGTCGGCGATCTCAACTACGCCTCGCCTGCCACTGTCTCCCGCGCAGGCATGGTCTTTGTTGACCCCAAGAACTTGGGCTACGTGCCCTACTGGGAGAGGTAGGACCTGACTAAGATGGCGAACTGTTATATTTTATAAACTTATCTGATATAGTATTTTAATAATCGAAGCACGACATTGTCGGTTGAATGGCCTGGTCATATTTTCAAACAGGATAAAACTAATTACTCTATATAAATGTAGTTATTTTTTTTAATAAGGTTTCATTCCATACTAAGAGGATCCTTAGCGACAAATTAATGTCAGTTGAAGGTTTATTTTAAATTAACTAATTTTCATTTGCAAATTCTTGCAAATTTATTTATAAAATAGTCTGACTTAGTAGTCACTAATCAGGGCTTGTGGGTGACTTATGTTATAGATGGCTGCGCGGGCGCAGTAATGAAGAGGAGCGTGAGCAGCTGTCCGGCCTGTTCGAGCACTACGTGCCGGGCGCCATCAATTACATCGTGTTCGGTCTCTTCGGCCTGCAGCAACAGACGCCCCTATCCACCATCGTGCCGCAGACTCCGCTCAATCTCGTAACATTGTCCAACTCTAAGATGAAGCAATCTTCGATTTTTGTTTCTGTTGGTTTTCCTTCCTATATGATCACCATATCTAATTTGTCATCATAATCAGGTGGTACAGCTGTGCTACATGATCAGCGGACTGCTCTCCAACACTGAGGTCAACGAAGAGATCGACAGAACGGTCGTTGAATGCGTCTTCATGGTGGTAGGTATATTGTCTAATATTCACTTACACAATTTAAAAAAATAAAGAGTGTAATAAGATTATGGTTTTCTGTACTTTTACTGATCAGGACATGGTAAACGGAGTAGCTTCATAACAAAAACAAAGTTTGGAGGCGCCGGGTATCGATCCCGGTACCTCTCGCATGCTAAGCGAGCGCTCTACCATCTGAGCTACGCCCCCGTGTGAAAGAATTCTTATAAATAAACAACATAGTACAACAAAAACCTTAGTATTAAATGAAAAAAAGTATGTTTGGAGGCGCCGGGTA
>QDHC01005874.1:136535-157631 GCA_013186455.1 Papilio dardanus tibullus | reverse complement strand
TAAGTATAGTCAACCTTCTCTTGCTCTTTGAAACCAACAGAGATAACGATATGTTTTTATACATGTGTTTCTGCAGTGGAAACACATTCACCCTGTATAATACGTGCGTGCTCAATCTGGGGCACTGCTGAGTTGACATTCACCAAGCAGCACGCCTCAGGCGCAACATCACTGTTACGCACTTACTTTCATTGAACTTGCTTATAACTGGTTTACCCAATCAAATTTATATCTTGATCACGTATTGAAAACATTTATTAATGTTTCATTGTATGCTGCTGTTACTGTTTCCACTGCCGAAACAAATCAAAAACAATGTCGTCCATCAAATTCTGTTGGGTAGTATTCTATTCCAGTTGGGCTCTCCAGTGACCATCTTCATTTTTCGTCAAATCTTCTTTATTTTCATTTACTATGACACTGCGAATGTAGTGTCGCTTTATCTATCCCCGTTTGCCTGCACTCTATCTTGCCAAATCTTGAGTTCTTACTTTACTATGGTATAAATATGATTCAATTATTCAAATAGCGGTTACATACTCTAGTTACTAACCTCGGCATACTTTTGTTTTATTTTAACACGCGTATAAACTTAAATTTGTATATTTCCTTCAATGGGGGCGTAGCTCAGATGGTAGAGCGCTCGCTTAGCATGCGAGAGGTACCGGGATCGATACCCGGCGCCTCCAAAACTTTGTTTTTTAGTATTTGTATTACACAATAAGGTTTTTGTTGTACTATGTTGTTTATTTATAAGGATACTTTCATACGGGAGCGTAGCTCAGATGGTAGAGCGCTCGCTTAGCATGCGAGAGGTACCGGGATCGATACCCGGCGCCTCCAAATTTTTATTTTTATATTTTTCTGAAAATGTTAAGTATTTAAATATTTTTTGCAGTCAATGTATAACAGCTTGGGTGCGTGTATAGTTGACGACGGAAGGTTCGATTTCGACGGATACGTTAAGAAGGCCTGTCCGATGATGTTAGTCGAAGACAGTCCTGAGAAAAAGGCTACAACAAGTAAGATTTTTATGTAAACGAACATAAATGTTACCCAGCATTTAGTTGATTACTACGATCTGGAAAATCCCCGAATAATTCGGTAGGCGTAGCATTCACCGATTATTTTTCTTAATTATGTTTATCATCTTTCTTGAACAGAACACTTCCCGATGGGTTTCCCTTCTCTATATGATTACTGTTTGGAACTGACGACGAGAACTTGGGAGGCGTGGGAGTGGCTGGTGCCGGAGTACGTGCATGACCGCGAAATGAAGTTCCCCAACATCCTGGTGCCCACAGTGGACACCTTGCGACTTACCTGGCTCATTAAGATTATGGAGAGCGTAAGTATAACATAATCAATGCAGATACCCATATGAGCTCTTCATAAAAAAGAAAAATGATCGGTGTTTCACGACAACCTTTTGCTCTTGACCTTTAGTTGAGAGAAATGCTTTCCTCTCCTGAAGGAAATTCTAGGCATACATTTTAATTGGGTTAAATAATAACGATGAGGACCATATAACGCTGCCTAAAACAAATGTTTTAAAGTTTGCTACGGAAGATTTTATTACTTTACTTACATATCTGATGTTTTCTATAAAAAGCGGGAGTTCTCGCCTGAACTATGACTTTGACTTTAGGTGGAACGTCCAGTTCTATTGGTGGGTGAAACTGGGACGTCCAAGACCGCCATTATCAGCAACTATCTGCACGGTCTGCCAGCTGAAAGATACGTGAGCATATTCTTTTAAGTATAAAACATATCACGGTGTCCCATCCCATGGACATTTTTTACATTACAAAGTTGTTAGTCGCTTATTAAAACTTCATGTTTGAAAAGGATCTACTGTCTTTTCAATTAGGGGTGTTTTTGGATAGCCAGTTCAATTGCCAGTATGTCAGTTGTTTAATTAGTTTGTACGGGATATCTGTACCTATTATTGTATTATCTTTGATACATACGTAGATGATTACAATAAGTCAACGCTTTGTAATCTAAATTATATTTATTATGGTATTAAATTGTGTTGTATAATTGAATGTAGGACAATCGAAGGTGGAAATATACGATGTTTTAATACGCTGGTTATATGTAATTTATGTTTGAGAATGTGGCTATTACACCATAGGGATTAGTTTATGTGCAAACACGTATACAGGGGGTATCATCCCGTATCATCCCCCCAAATTTGACTACAGTATTGTGATCATAGTGATTTTACACAATTGACGTGGTTATTTGAATGTTTGTTTCTCCCTGAACATAAAGTCTGGGGCGTTTACCCAAAGTATATTCTCTACGAAGCGATTCTATAGCGAAAATAAAAAATGTAAGGAACTGAAAATGACGTTAGATATCTTACACTTTACAAGCACATGAAATATCGAATGTCAATGTCAGTGTCATACATTTTTCGACATCGACATCGACTTAGGGGCCTTCAAGAAAAGAGCGTACTCCTCCCTCAAAGGCTGGCAACACATTTGTGGTTCTTCTGGCATTGCAGATGTCCGTGGGCGTCGGAACAATTAACTTGATTGATCCGCTGCTCGTTTGCCCCCTTCTCCTATAAAAAATAAAAATAAAAAAAAATTGTCGATTCCATCAGCGATATCGACAATCGAAAAGTACTTTGAGTAGCCCCCCTGGATACGTGCTTGTTTATGTGTTAATGCAATTGAAAGTCAATGTCAACATCACGTTTAAGACAGTTTTTGTTTCAGTTGTAGTTTTTTTTCTTATACTTTCACACGGGGGGCGTAGCTCAGATGGTAGAGCGCTCGCTTAGCATGCGAGAGGTACCGGGATCGATACCCGGCGCCTCCAAACTTTTTTATATTATTATTATTTATTTCATGATATTATTTTTCTTTTATTTTCTAGATTGTTCAACAAATGAATTTTTCATCGCGCACGTCTTCAATGGACGTACAACGAAACTTGGAGTCTGTTGTAGAGAAACGCACGAAGGACACATTCGGTCCGCCAGTCGGCAAGAAGATGTTGGTCTTTATAGATGATATGAATATGCCTATTGTAAGTACGAATATAACCATTATTTATAGAAAACAATTTATTGGTAATCCTATAGCTTCATTACACCGATGTCAATCAAAAAACAGCCTTACGGCAAAGCAAAATCTCCGTTTTTTCGCGAACCCGGTCTTGTGAAACCAAAGGCTTAGAATTTAAATTCCGTGCTCCGTGTGACGAGTGTGGTGCCGAAGTCCTGAGCATACCTTTTATTTTCCATTTGTAGTGTAATTCTTGGCTCCATTGTTCAGGTGGACACATATGGCACGCAACAACCGATAGCGTTGCTGAAGCTGCTATTCGAACGCAAGGGCTTCTACGACCGAGGCAAAGATCTCAATTGGAAGAACCTCAAGGACATCGGCTTCCTCGCCTCCATGGGCAAGGCCGGCGGCGGCAGGAATGACGTCAGTATTTTTTAGGCCCTTCGTACATAAAGCTGAGAAAATCAAAGAATTTAGTCACGAGGCTTACGCAATACAGTGTCGTATATCGAAGATGCGATGTACAATTCATGCTGAGATTGTATTGTGTACGTCAAATAGTGACTAATATCGCAGATTTTTAAAGCCTTATGGACGACGGGCCTTAAATTAACCGGCGGTTTCCACTGCCAAATCACAATCTCATACAAAAATATAATGTTTGTCAAATTTTCCTTTTTTTTAATATGTAAAGATATAAATAATGTTGCATATATATTTTTCGCAGGTTGACCCTCGCTTCATTTCGATGTTCTCCGTTTACAACCTGCAGTTCCCGTCGGAGACCACACTGCAGCACATCTACGTGTCCATACTCGCCGGACACTTCGACATCTTCGCTGACGAGATCAAAGACATTGTGGACAAGATTGTCCAGATGACGCTCGATTTGTATAAGGTTACTTGAAATATAGCTCAACTCCAATGAACACCAAAATGGTGGTAACAGGAGTTCCTTTCCTTTGTTGATTTGGAAAGTTACTCGAAGGTTATTATACAGTATAGATTGTGAAAAAAGTTGTTTATTTGTAATGTTTCGTATCGGGGGCGTAGCTCAGATGGTAGAGCGCTCGCTTAGCATGCGAGAGGTACCGGGAACGATACCCGGCGCCTCCAAACATTGTTTTTATTTTTTATGTGGCCAAATAAAAAAAAAAGTTAGTACCTACATACTTCAAGGTTTTATTATGTCAGACCACCATGATTTTTTTCCGTTGTCAATATCTGTTCTGCATTGTTAAGCCCAAAAGTTACTTACAAAATATTTTCCGTAATTAAAATCTGTTCGTATAATAAAAAAAATTGAATGAATCCCTTTAGATAATAATAGTGGAGTTGCCGCCTACGCCGGCCAAGTTCCACTACATCTTCAACCTGCGTGACCTGTCCCGCATCGCGGCTGGCTTGTGCCTCACGCGGCCGCAGCTGTTCACCGAGACGCGCACCGTGCTGCGCTGCTGGCGCAACGAGTTCACTCGCGTCATCTGTGACCGCCTCATCAGCACTGAGGTAACCTCACACCTGTCGCCTGTCACCTACAACAACTTTGTTGTGTGGGTGACATGCTGTGACTTCTTAAATATCTGTTCTATCGACACGTTTAGTCAATCATTGGTATCATACTTTATCATTAAACCAACAAATAAAGACTATAACTGGCACAGTATTTACCGCACAGATCTCCGTTAAATGACCATCTTAGATTTAGTATGAAAGATTCCTTAAAGATTTTGTAATAATATTAAAACACCAGGAAAATGAGCTGATGCGGTCCCACGTCCAAGAGCACATCGTGAAATACTTCCCCGAGGCGGAGCCTGTCGTGCTGGAAGAGATCGTGGTACCCGAGGAGGAGGAACGAAATCCTGAGGAAGAGGAAGAAGATGGTAACTTAACTGCATCTGTTCACCAAATATAATTTAAGATTTTTGAAAACTTAGTTGTTAAACATTTCTTTTTGTAGAGTTTATGACAGATAAACCTGAAAAATCGGAACCGATGCCAGAGGAGACCGAGCTTATGGAAGAAGAGCAGGAGGAACAGGAGCATATGTTAACGGTAATTTGACAGCGATATCTATAAAGAAAATTTATCTAAGAAAACACTATACAATAATACCACTTTATATATTTTTGTTGTTAATATTGCATGTGTTGAAGAATGGCACAGTTGTGATGACTCACTAAATAAAATGTATAATATTAGCTGGAGGAGTACGTTTTGCGCGACCCGCTGTTGTTCGGGGACTACCGCAACGCGCTGGACGAGGAGGAGATCCGCTATTATGAAGATCTGCTCGACTACGAGGCGGTCTACTTCTTGTTCCAAGAGGTATGTCTCCTATGTCCTAGAGACAGCCGTAACTGGCAGTTGGAAGTAGGGCCAAGCATTTTTTTTTCTATTAGTCTTCTCAAATGAAAAGGAAACAACATGATATAGTTCGTTAGAAATTTGTTTTATGTGTCTGCCGATGACTCTAGGTGCTCCTGTAAACAAACTATTCTTAAATGTGTTTGTTGGTATGTAGATACTGGACGAGTACAGCGAGCGCATAGGTAAGATGTCTGTGGTGCTATTCGAGGACTGCCTGGAGCACCTGACGCGCGCACACCGCGTGCTGCGTATGGAGCGCGGGCACGTCATGCTGGTCGGTGTCGGTGGCTCCGGCAAGAAGTCCATCTGCAGACTCGCCGCCTTCGCAGCAGGTGCACTATGCTCCGTTTAACCAAACCCATACTCAATACCTTCAATTTTACAATGTTGCTTAGTTAGTAATTTCATAATACTAGTGGTGTTTAATTGGGCTCTCGGAAAAGTCAATTCGCCTAATCGTAGAGATGTGTAGTTAGCACTATTGTGTTTATTAGTAGGAAGAGCAAGATTTAACACGTTTTTCTTGCATCGTGCAGGGTGCGAGGTGTTCGAGATCGTTATAACTCGCAGCTACAATGAAAACACGTTCAAAGACGACATGAAGCGGCTCTACAACCAGCTCGGCGTGGATGGCAAGCCGACCGTTTTTGTCTTCACAGCGGCACAGGTTTGTAACTTACATGATGTTTTTTCGAATAAAATAGTTTTTACCACAGTTTAGTATTTTTAAATTTTAATGTTTTGCAATATTAAATAATGTAACTGGTATAGATATTGGAGGAAGGCTTCCTGGAGTTCATCAACAATATTCTGATGATCGGAATGATCCCTGCGTTGTTCGGCGATGATGACAAGGATGCTATCATCAACGCGCTGCGCAACGAGAGCAACGATGCTGGATACGGGATCGGCAAGTATGTGAACACTCAACTTTTCTAAAATTAGATATATTATACTTACCAAAGTTACTGCCGCAACTCGAACCTACACCTAACTATAACAAACAGTTCCCTTAGAGAATGGTTAATATGTATAAACAACGGAGAGTTTACAAGATTGTTTGTGCTAGGGACGCGGTGTGGAGCTACTTCTGTGCCAAGTGCCTGCAGAACTTGCATGTGGTGCTGTCGATGTCGCCCAGCGGCGATGTGCTGCGCAACAGGTGTCGCAGCTTCCCCGGCCTCGTCAACAATACCACCATCGATTGGCAGTTCCCTTGGCCCAAGCAGGCCCTGCTCGCGGTCGCTAATGTCTTTCTAGCTGATGTTAGTCTGACACTTTTTCACCAAACGATACATCCTTTTTATTATGATTCTAATATGATTGGATAGTAATTCGTCATATTGGTTACATACAGGTGCAAAAGATCCCGGACGACTTCCGCAGCATCATAGTGGAGCACGTGGTGCACGTGCACTTGTCCGTGGCTATGTACTCGGCGGAGTTTCTCGCGCGCCTTCGCAGGAACAACTACGTCACGCCCAAGCACTACATGGACTTCCTCACTAGCTACATCTCCCTGCTCGGGGAGAAGGACGCCTTCATCGTTGCACAGGTGTGACGTTGTCCCTTATACTGATAGGCATAATAGTAGGTCGTTAACTTATTCTTTTTATGTCATATATCAAGTCATTTAGTTCCTTCCTTCAGTTTCCAGGTCTATAGGAGTTTTTGGCCAAAACATGATCATAACAGAATGTAATCATTACTAAACAATTTCAGTGTGAACGTTTAAAAGGCGGGCTATTGAAGATCGAGGAAGCTAACGTTCAGCTAGAGGACCTGAACGCCAAGTTGGCCGTGCAGAAAGTCATTGTCGCCGAACAGACGCACGAGTGTGAGATACTGCTCAAGGAAATATCCACTGGTAACTCGTTTGCTCATTTTCTAATTTCCCTTTTTTGCATTTAACTGGCTCAGTCGGGACGTAAATTAGCAACTTATTTGACGTGTGCTAGCGACGGAAGCTGCGGTGAGCAAGCAGCAGGTGGCGGCGGTGAAGAGCGCCGAGATCTCGGAGCAGAGCGAGGTGATCGCGGAGGAGAAGGCGGAGGCCGAGGAGGCGCTGTCGGCCGCGCTGCCCGCGCTTGAGGCTGCGCGCCTCGCCCTAGCCGATCTTGACAAGAACGACATCACTGAGATTCGATCCTTCGCTACGCCACCAGAGGCTGTGCAGGTAAACTATGCTTGCTTATCCCGTGTACCTAGATAGCTCTGGCGAATACCTTATGTAGGTAAAGACCAAAGGGTGGTGTGACCTTGCTTATCTATAAAACAAAATTTTGACCAATTCATTAATTTGGGATCATCGGTCAGGTGGTCTGCGAATGTGTGGTGATCATCCGCGGGATAAAGGATGTGAGCTGGAAGGGTGCCAAGGGCATGATGGCGGATCCCAACTTCCTGCGCAACCTGCAGGAGATGAACTGCGACCTCATAACGCAGGCCCAGGTAAAGGCCGTCAAGGCGCACATGAAAAAGAGTAAGAAGCTGGAAACTATGCAACAGATCAGTAAAGCTGGGTAAGTTTTTATTTGAATATCTTCATTTTTAAACTCATTCTGACCCCAGCTAAATTAGAACTCTATTTTTTTATCAAAATATTAAATGTTACAGATATGGTCTTTTGAAGTTTGTAATAGCGGTACTGGGTTACTGCGCAGTCTACAAAGAGGTGAAACCCAAAAAGGACAAGGTGGAAGCTCTTGAAAAGGAGTACACGGAAGCAGTAAATTATTTAGCCTCGTTGAACAGAGAGATCGATCGGCTGCAAAGAACCTTAGACGGTCTGAACCACAGATACGAGACGGCGATGTTAAGACGACAGGAGCTACAAGAAGAGACCGACATAATGATGAGGCGGTTGGTAGCGGCGGACAAGCTGATGTCGGGTTTGTCCAGTGAACAGAAGCGGTGGACTGAGGACTTAAAGGCGCTGCACGTGGAACAATCTAGATTAATCGGCAACTGCTTGCTAGCGGCCTCCTTCCTCAGCTATGCCGGCCCCTTCTCTTTCTCCTTCCGAGAAACGATGATCTATGAGGACTGGCTCGGAGACGTCAAGGAGCGAGGCATACCACTCACGGAGCCTTTCACTATTGAGAAGAATTTAACTAATGAAGTGGAGATTAGTGGGTACGATCAATTTTCTTCTTTTCAGTTTCTCTTTGCCTCGTAGATGGATAATTAGACCGAGATTGTTTATTATAGTTGGAATTCTGAGGGTTTGCCTCCAGACGAGTTGTCCGTGCAAAACGGCATACTGACGACGCGCGCCTCGCGCTTCCCGCTCTGTATCGACCCGCAGACACAAGCGCTCACGTGGATCAAAAGGAAAGAAGCTAAAAACAACTTAAAGGTATATACGCAGTAACAAATAAACAACATTTGACAAAAAATACAGGAATTTTAAATCGAGTAATAAGGTTCGGATGAATAAAAGTATTAGAATAACAGCTGTCCTTAATATTTCAGGTTCTCTCATTTAACGACCCACAATTCGTAAGGCACTTGGAGATGGCAATAAAGTATGGAATTCCGGTGTTGTTTCAAGACGTTAACGAATACATAGATCCCGTGGTCGATAATGTGCTTGAGAAAAATATCAAAGGTAAAATGTAATGTTATTTTATGTTACAAACAGATAATGATTCTTACGATTTTAATTATTTATGACGTCAGTGGAGAGCGGGCGGACGTTCGTGATGCTGGGCAGCTCGGAGGTGGACTACGACCCTAACTTCCGGCTGTACCTCACCACAAAGCTAGCTAACCCGCAGTTCAACCCAGCCGCGTACGCCAAGGCTGTCGTCATCAACTACACCGTCACTGTGCAGGTAATCGTTTATGTTGTACCGTAAAAGGTCGTGAAAGCTCCTAACGCTGTGGTTTTTTCTGTTCATACATCTTTTCAGTTTCCTTTTTCGGGATTTACCAATACGAACTGTTGTAGAGTGAATTTAGCAGTAACTTTGACGTCCGATGAATCGACGTCAATATTTTTCCATCTCTTCGGTCCTAGCCAGACTATTATTCTGTTTTTTACTACTTTTATAGGGCTTAGAAGACCAGCTACTCAGCGTAGTGGTACGCGCAGAAAGATCTGATTTAGAAGAACAACGTGAAAGTCTCATAATGGAGACGAGCGCCAACAAGAGTCTTTTGTCAGGTCTGGAAGACTCTCTGCTGAGAGAGCTGGCCACTTCCACAGGCAACATGCTGGATAATGTGGAGCTAGTTGATACCTTGGAGAATACCAAGGCCAAAGCTGCAGAGGTAACTCTGACATAGGTCTCATTACAATCAGAATATGGTCACTAATGTACATTTTAGTATGAAATATCGACACTAAGTTACTGCTACAGTAGTCATAAGAAACTGTGAACTAATGATAAAAAATATATTTATGATGTATGGTTGGGTTGGTAAGGCCTTAGAACAATTTTATAGTCATTCATATGTTGATTATAGGTTATGGAGAAATTGGAACTAGCAGAAGTAACAACAAAAGACATAGAGCAGCTAAGAGACGGATATCGACCTGTAGCGAAACGAGGCTCAATTCTCTTCTTCGTTTTGTCAGACATGGCGGTTGTCAACTCTATGTACCAGTACTCGCTGTCCTCATATCTTGACGTAACTTAATTTGATACATTGATTGATTTTTCTTCATTCTAAGAACTATCGAATCGTTAATATAAAATATTTGCAGGTTTTTTCATTTTCGCTTAGGAAAGCCATGCCGAATGTGATCCTTGCGAAACGTTTGAAGAATATTATAGACATGCTTACCAAAAACGTATACGACTACGGCTGCACAGGTTTGTATTCTGCCTATTCTCACTGTCAAATGTCCGTAGATACGTTTCTATTCCAAAACTTCTACGGTAAGTAAACTACAATGTAATATCGTTAACTGCAGGTATATTCGAGCGCCACAAGCTGCTGTACTCATTCCAAATGAACATAAAACTGGAGCAGAACGATGGCAACGTGAGTCAGGTTCAACTCGACTTCTTTATCAAGGGCAACGTGGCGCTGGAGAAGGCCGCCACCGCCTGCCCCGCCACATGGATACCGACGCAGGTCACTATTTAGATATTTATGTATGATCTATTCAAAAAGTTAAAAATGTATTGATAGTCTCTTTTGTAATTTTTCACAATATGACTTTTCTCGTTTTTTTTGTATTTAAATGGTTGTAGGGATGGCAAGATATAATGAAACTAAGCACCGATTTCTCGGAAGTGTTCGCAATGCTACCGGAACACATTCGTTTAAACCTTCAAAATTGGCGAGAGGTAAGTCATAATCAAGTATTCATTAATTTCTAAAAAGCTTTTAACGTATTTTTTTCCAAAATTATAATCTATTGTAAGGTCACTAAATTAAGTTGCAACCCCTCGCAGTGGTTCGACAGCGACACGCCAGAGACAAACGAGATCCCTAACGGTTACCGGGAACGTCTGAAGCCGTTTGAACTACTGATGCTCCTGCGCTGCTTCCGAGTTGACCGCATCTATCTCGCGCTCACCGACTACATCACCGCCACTCTCGGCGAGGAGTACATCACCCCGCCTGTCATCAGGTGCGCCACAGGACCTCACCATTGCTTACTGTTATAAAATTCTCTTTGTGAGAGGAATAGACGGACTTGACTAGCACAGTAACACGTCTGATAGTAGACAAATGAATTGAAACAGTAGCAATTACGTTAAACGGAGTCAATTTACTATAACATAGTCCTATTAGTACTAAGAAGTATTTAATAAGACACTTAAAATAATGATGGGATCATGTTGTCGCAGTCTCGACATGATATTCGAGCAGACGACTCCGTTCACACCGGTGGTGTTCATCCTGAGTCCCGGGTCTGACCCCACGGCCGACCTCATGAAGCTGGCCGACCGCTGCGGCTTCGGCGGCGGCAAGTTCAAGTATCTCTCACTAGGACAGGGACAAGAGGGTGTAAGTCAACTCGATACATACATACATGTTAACCCAGAAGATAGGAGATCTGATCTTTCGTCGGTTTGGTCCTCAGGTCAATTTAAGTATTTACCGATAGTAATGTAGATATTTCTACAATTGTCACGCAGGCAGCACTAGCGCTTCTAGAAGGAGCGATATCACACGGGCAGTGGCTGATCCTGCAGAACTGCCATCTGCTGGTCTCCTTCCTCCGCGAGCTGGAGAAGCAGCTCGAGTTGCTGGCCAAGCCGCACCCCGAATACCGGCTCTGGCTCACCACGGACCCCACGCCCACCTTCCCCATAGGCATACTGCAAAGGTCGCTTAAAGGTAACTTGATTAACGGACAAAACTAAATTGAAATTAGGCACTAGAAAGACAAAGCTCAGCATTGTGATTTGTTGTGTTCTTTGTCATTCAGTGGTGACAGAGCCACCTAACGGCTTGAAGCTGAACCTGCGTAACACGTACTTCAAGATGCGTCCGCATGCACTGGAGGAGTGCGCGCATCCGCAGTTCAAGAAGCTCGTCTATGTGCTGGCGTTCTTCCATGCTGTTGTACAAGTAAGGTCACTGTTCTATATTGCATTAATTTGTTTAAAAAAAATAATACATTTAATTGTGATTTTATTTAGGAGCGTCGCAAATATGACAAAATTGGATGGAATATATCGTACGACTTTAGCGAGTCGGACTTTGTGGTATGCATGCAGATCCTACAGTGCTACCTCGATCGCACCACCGGCGTCGTGCCCTGGGCCACGTTGAAGTACCTCTTCGGAGAGGTAGCTCACATTACCCTACCCTACTTTATACCTCATAAATACAATGTACAATAGTATTCATACCATAGTGAAATTAAATATTAACTCGAATATTTTTACTATCCAATTGTTTATTGTAATTTAATTTGGCATAGGATAAAAATTAATTAGGGATGACGTCAAATAGGATCTGCCATTTTTACCTCCGGACGGTATCTAGTTTGGTTATGTCTCGTTGAAACTTGTTAGGTGATGTACGGCGGGCGTGTGATAGACGACTTCGACCGGCGCGTGGTGGGCACCTACATGGACGAGTACATGGGCGAGTTCCTCTTCGACAAGTTCCAACCCTTCCACTTCTACCACGACGAAGTCTTCGACTACTTCATACCGCCCGACGGCGAGCGGGAGGAATATATTGGTTAGTTAAGGTCTGATAAAGACAGGGAATAGTGGGATGGTCTCCACGAAAGTTGGTTCATGGGAACGATGATCAGTAAAGAATAAAGACAATGTTACTTACCAAAACTCACTTTTTAAATCTTAAACGATTCAGTCTTGATCTAATTCTGTAACTACGTTTCATTCCTTCTTTTGACTATACCTATCCATGTCAATATTATGAATGTTTTAATTTAGTGCAGATAAAAGTTATTTTTTTGTCGAAAATTCAGTCGGGATAGTTTTATCGTATTTAAGAGATTTGTTTTATTTGAATGCCAGACTACGTGGACACACTGCCGCTGGCGAACACGCCGGAGGTGTTCGGCCTCCACCCGAACGCGGAGATCGGGTACTTCAGCCAGGCCGTGCGTGACATGTGGTCACACCTCATCGAACTACAGCCCCAGACCAGTCAGTATACCAACCATACCTCAAGCACTCTTGTTACACTTTCCATAGCACGATTTGGTGACTACACAGATCAAACAATTTAATCATGGAGCCCTATTTCAAATAACGTAAGTACTTATTGCATAGGTCACTTTTCTAAGTATATATACATAATATTTTATGTGTTTTTGTGCTGCCAGTAAAAAAGCGAGAATGTAAGTACTGAACTTAATAAATGTGTATTTTTTGGAAAACATCAAATCTTTAATCTTTATGATTTTTCATGCTGCAAGTGAAAACTGAAGGTAATGATTACATTTTTTTATATATTAAACGAGTTATTCTGTAGTTCATATGTGTATATTCTATCATTGTGTTTCAGGCGAGGGCGGCGGCGCGATGAGCCGCGAGGACTTCATCGACTCTATCGCGGTGGACGTGCTGGTCAAGCTGCCGGTGCAATACGAGGTGTGGCGCGTGCGCAAACAGTTCGAGATGAACATCACTCCTTCGGTCGTCGTACTCCTGCAGGAGTTGGAGAGGTCTGATATAGCGCCTGCTGTACTGTATAGTCAAGGACTTTTATTTCCTATCCTAACTCGGAGAAAATAATTTTTATATACCAGTAACGTTAATGTATTTTTAATAGCTGAATCTTAGTCTTGTTTGTGTCCAGGTTCAACCGTCTGATCAACAAGATGCACAGCACGTTGTCGCTGCTGCGCAAGGCGCTGGCGGGCGAGATCGGTATGGACGCGGTGCTGGACAACGTCGCTTCTAGCCTCTTCAACGGGCAGCTGCCGCACGTGTGGCGAGCGCTCGCCCCCGCCACATGCAAGGGCCTCGGCGGATGGATGGACCACTTCATGGAGCGCACCAAGCAGTACACCGACTGGGCGAGTATCACTCTCTCCGTTACACATATGCACTTTCGTCTTACTTCTGACAAACAAGAAGAAGAAAAACAAGAGGATTTTAAATAAAAGCTTACGTAAAAGATTTGTGTGTATTTAGTAGCGAAGATGTCGTCACGGACGTCGAGAAAGGACGAATATTACAAACTATATTTGATTCGTCTAATATAAACCATTGTGATAAGATGACGAAAGTTTCATACTAAATCTGCACTAAAGGTCTAAGGGACTCCTTTAGTGATCACTTAGCTAGTCTCAGTACGGTTCTAAATGTTAGTTGTTGTACAGGCGACGATGGAGGAGCCGATAGTGATGTGGCTGTCCGGTCTGCACGTGCCCGAGTCGTACCTGATCGCGCACGTGCAGACGGCATGCCGTGCGCGCGTCTGGCCGCTCGACCGCTCTACGCAGTACACGCGGGTCACCAAGTTCACCTCCGTGCCAGATATCGAGCAGCGACCGGACTCCGTTAGTACACAAACATTGTTAAATGTAGTTTTTCAGTACAGAACAGAAACATTGATTTAAGGATTTAAGGACCTTGTTGATGGAGCCCTTTCCATCCCTCTCTATCTTGTGCCAACATCTTGACCAATAGCCAATTCTAGCCAATTATAGACAAATGGTATATTTTGCCTCGATCACTTTCTAAAGACTAAAATAAGTTGCGTCTGATGGTTACAAGTTGTGAACCTATGGCACTCATGCGACAGAAACGGTTTTTAAAACCTAAGTTACCTTACCTTTATCCGAAAACCGCGTGCACCTAAACAGACCACCTGACAGACTGAATATTGTTGCAGGGTTGCTACATCCGAGGATTGTATTTGGAGGGTGCGCGGTGGGAGCTGGAGGAGGGGTGTTTGCGGCGCTCGCACCCCAAGGTTCTGGTGACGGAGCTGCCCATCATGCACATCATACCCATCGAGTCGCACAAGGTTAAGCTGCAGGTGAGCACTCACCAAGAACACAGGGACCTGTTGGACCGCCACAACGGGAAGTACCCGAGGACACCAAGTTGTCTATCAAGCTTGGTTTGCAAAAAAATCGTACCGGAGATATAAACAAATAAATGTTTTGTGATGATTAAAATTACAATCGTGAACACTTAGTGTTTAGAAAACATCAAATACTATTTCTATTAAAGATGAGCTCACTCGACCGCCTTGACTTATTCAAGGAAATGACCTTGTTTAATTTGATTCTATTGTAAATAAAGCTTGCGTCACGTAATGCAGTATTTATTATTTATAATTTTTAAGTTGCATTTGGGTAGTACAAGTAAGCCTGCGATCACACCGATGTTTTTTTAACGCCTTCGCTCATACGATCGCTGTAAAATGACTCTTGTTTCGTTCATCCAGCGCTCAAAATTCAACGCTGCGCGATAAAAATTTAAAAGCGTCGCCGTGTGAACAGACATATGGAATTCCATGTGTCTAGAACGAATGCATTTGCATTTGTTGTATCTCAACGCTTTTTTAGCGCGCGTTGAAAAAGCGTCTGTGTGAATACAAGCTAGTATTTGCAGGTTTCTTTAATTCTGTATATTATTTCAGAACACTCTACGCACGCCGGTGTACACGACGTCTCAGCGACGCAACGCGATGGGTGTCGGTCTCGTGTTCGAGTCTGACTTGTGGACCGCAGAACACATCAGCCACTGGGTGCTTCAGGGTGTCTGCCTTATCATGAACACTGACTGAAGTACTTTAAATCACTACTTATTGTAATGGCGGCTGTATACATACGCAGTCTCGGACTACTAGGCTCTCATCAAGGGCACACTGTTCAGTGTACAGATTTTTTTATAGAGGGAAAAATGTCTTAAGGCACCATCAGACATGGGAGCTACACGTCCGGTGTGTAGGGCTCAGGCTCATTGGCGTTCACCTATCCTAACATGAGTCCCATACCGACTAAACGACCCTCTCTAGACTTTTAGAACAGTGTACAGTCGTCATAAAACATTGTTATACACCCAGCAGTGATATACGAACCAAAGTAAGCCATAACTACATGTATAGATTACTAGGGCTGCTAGACAACAGTGACAATGTGGATGAAGAATGACCACACGGTATACACTTTACTTATGCAAGGATCATTTAATAACAAAAGTTATAAATACAAATCTAAGTATTCATCCCTTTGAAACTAGTTGGTACCGTCAACGAAGCAACGCGTGAATTTTTAGCCGCTTAAATTTAGTTTATAAATAAAAATCTGTTGATTGTATTGACTAGAATTCTGTTGTTTTACAGATGATCTATTACACAGTGAAAATTAGGTTAAATATCTTATGTTATTTTTTAAGCCTTTATTTGATGTTTAAAGAAAATTATGTTTTAAACAGGGTCTGCGGTCCATATATTTATGATGGTCTCATGGCTATTTTCACCAACAATCGCTAAATTTTAGGTAACGCTTAATGCATTTTAAATGTCACCTAACACTACTTTCGTTTTCACCAGCAGTGTGTCACTTTAGATATCAAAGCAATTTAGATATGAGTTAGATTTAGGGAGACCCTTAAGCAAAAAGACACCTATCTAAAACTACTTTAGGGGTTTGTTGGTGAGAACGGGCATCAGTTTTTCATAAGATTGAAACAGATAACTTTATTAATGTAGAAGAAACTGATAGGTAGACACAATAATAATGAACTCAAGCAATATTTGTTAGTAAATAAAATATTGTATTGCTTCTACTCTTTGAACTTAACTATGTTATTTTTAATATTTAATGTTTAAAATAAAGACTGATTTTTAAATATGTTTTTTTTATTTATTTGCAGCTTTTACTTGCGGCAAGCAAAGGTTATAGAAAGATGAGCTTAAGAAGTCATTCAATGGCTGCCATTTCACCCAGTCTTTGCTCCTAAGATATTCCTTTGACTGTCCTTTGCCATAATAATGTGGATCCTGTAAGAATACATTGTCTTTAACAAGCAAAGTATTAATGTCTATTCAAATATTATAAAGAGGAAAGATTTGTATTTTTGTATATATCGTCTCCGAGTAACATGGGCATTTTCTTTTCAATACTACGTGGATGAAGTCAAGTTAATCTATACTAATATTATAAGAGAGAAACTTTGTATTTTTGTTTGTATTGAAATAACTCAAAAACTACTGGGCCGATTAAAAAAAATCCTACACCGTTAGAAAGCTACACTATCCCTGAGTAACATAGGCTATATTTTTTATTCCAGATGGACGAAGTCGCGAACAACAGCTAATATTATAATAAAATAATAGATCTATTACCACTATTAATAGGCTACTATTTCTCCCAGACATTGTAATTCCCATCACACCTTTTGATGAACAGTCTATGTCTCCCCCCATCATAATAGGACTTCCGTAACTAGTGAAATGCACCTTTAATTTTTCTTTTATTTTCTCCAATTCATCACCTTTATTTACATGAATCATTTTACATGGAACATCATACAACTTGTCAATAACAAGACACGCCTGAAAATATTTGTTTTGTGTTATCAAAATGTTACATAAAACAAACAAATTAACATTTATCAACTAGTTCCAAAGCATATTTACCTCAAAACTACCAATCCATTGTCTTGAACCCAAAAAGTTTTTAGGTTTGTCTTCTAAACCAACTAGGATTTCTTGAATTTCCTTTATAGACGGCACTCTTTTTATATTCTTATAGTTTTCATTTAACCAGGAACATAATGTTTGTAATGTCCTGTACCCACATCCCCAGCCCTAAAATACGATAATTCCTTCATTCTTAACCTAACCTCACTTATTTTGTACAACAAAAGCTTGGTTAAAACTTAGGTTACCCTGTCATCAAACCCATCACATCCATAATGATAATATTGGTAATTGCCTTGCACTAAAAAACAATTATTATCCGATTCCGAGGATAAAATATCATGAATATTTGTCAATAAATTTGATGTCATTTTTTTCTGACATTGACATTGACTTCTTGACATTTAGTTTTTAAAGGCAAAGGAAGTAATCAATCCGTCTGGATATAGATTTTTTTATTTTTCTGATTTTATTAATAATTTTTGTTACACAATAGCTTTTTGTATATTTTTTTGTCGCTGACCGTCCGTGAACTTTATTACCGATATACCTGAACAAAACTAAAGTGTTTTATACATATATGTATGTATTTTCAAAGGAGTTTTTTTTTCGGAGCGTATTCTATGTTAAGAGTGACTACGGGTGGTTTGCTATAATGATAAAAATTCACCGAAATGAACATAAACGTTTGTTGTCTTTAAAATAATGATATAAAGTTTATCTAGAGCGTATCGGTGTGTAAACAACCGGGTTAAAACTTTGTATCATATGTTATTATAAGTAACAAAACATTCCAGTTTATCCAACTGTTGTATAACAATCAATTTCCGAGAAACATTCGATGTTATTATCATGTTAAATTGTTTTAAAACTCTGTTATCATAAAAATACAACTTCTCATATAAATATGTACATAATTACAACTTCAAAACAACTTACTAAGTATGTTATGTAATTTTATTAACCGACTTCCAACAGGAGGTTATTTTGCGTATTAAAGTTTTCGTTTACTCGTTAATTAATTCAATATTTAAAAATAACTTTGAAAACGATATTTGAACTATACTAGTTTGGATCTCGGGTAATCCCCAAACAGAAATAAATTAGCCGGGCGATGATTGATGTTTTCATAAGTTAGTTATATGTGATCAGATCACACGCCGGCATCGTATAATAATGCCTAGGACAATAGAAAGGCCCAATCTCTGCGTATCCCTATAGATAATAGACAATATATTCTACACGGTTAATAAGTACGCGTCTATTTCAATATATTATTTATATCCTTTGTTAATTCAACATCTATATATATACTAATATTATAAAGAGAGAAACTTTGTATTTTTGTATGTATTGAAATAACTCAAGAACTACTGGACCGATTTAAAAAATCTTTTACCATTAGAAAGCTACATAACCCTTGAGTAACGTAGGCTATATTTTTGAATTCCACGCAGACGAAGTCGCAAGCGACAGCTAGTAATTAATATACAGGTTTTTCGTGTATCAGCCTCTCACAGTATACTTTTTTGACTTAAATGTACCTAATTATTAATTGCTGCACGTTAATTTTAAAGAATTTACATTTATGTTAATGTTTGATAAGATTCAAAATAGCTATTATTTTTTTGTAGTTTTAGTCGTGTGATAACTACTTTTTTATTGGAGAAGACATGTTCAACGATACTTTTAAATGTTACTTCTCAGAGCGTCGGTGGCTCATGGGTTTAGCTCTTGACTTATAAACTACAGGTCCTGAGTTCGAATCCCGCCATGTACCAAGGTGATTTTCGATTTTCATATGTACATATTTAATCGACGCCCTTAGGTGAAGGAAAACATCGTGTTGCAACCTGCACATATCGGCGAAGAAATTCAAAGATATGGTTATTCACGCAAAATACGCGCTAGTCGTGGAGTTGCGGAACATGGAGCCTATCATTGGTCGAAACCTTATAACCTTTTTATGTTACTTCTTTCTTTTTACTCGTACTAATATTATATGCAAAGGTTACGATGGACGGATGAATGGTTTGTTATTTGTATAAAGGTATCTCCGAAAGGGCTCAACGGATCTCCATGTTTTAATGTATTTTTATTATGTCGCGCAGACGGAGTCCTGGGCGAGAGCTAGTTATTAAATAAAATATTGTTTAATATGTGTTAATAGTTGACGTAATTTTTAGACATAAACAAATATTGTCTATTGTCAAATACATGGAAAACGATCTTCGATTTATTTAGCAGAAATTGAACAGGAAAATTATATTATTTGTTTGAGATATTTACTCATTACTTGCCTAATATTGACCCTGAACGTTGCGGGGAGGGTGGAGCGCGGGACGAGGGGGGGCACTGCATCTTTATAAAAGACATCGTTCAAAATAAAATAACACATAACATTCGTTGCCGGATAACAATACATTTAAAAAAATCCAACATGAAAACCGCCTTGGTACGTACTTTAACATTATTTTTGATTCGTGGTTTTAATATTTTGTTTGGTAATTAGTTTTTACAATTATAACACTTAGTTTAAAAAAATAAAATAATTAAAACGTTATTTTGTTAATAAATTGAGCAGTAAAATTAATTATTCTACTTAAAATTAAATAACTTTTGATTCACGAAAGTGATTAAATAATTATTTGGCGTTTTCAACTTAATTTTGGTTGGCTATCTTCGAAGGCACTCATGTGAGATGAAAATGCAGAAAGGGCATAATTCTATGAAACTGAATTTAAACATCACGTAAAAAAAATCTGAAGCTGAAATTATTTTCAGCGTTATGTTAGGAATAATAAGGCATTATAAAATTAAATAAAGAATACATTCTTCAAATTAAATTCAATAATATTAATACTTATATAATTATTACAATTAAATTATTAATCACTACAACAAACCATTTTACAAATTCCCTCAGGGCTAAGTACAAATTGAATAAAACCTCTTGAAAGAGACGTTTAGGCTATAAGAATTATTGCCATTGCACTGGAGCCTGAAAAAATATGATATAAACTTTTAACCGCACACTGATATGCGTAGGCAAAACAGAAAGCTGTACAGTTTAATTAACGGTTAAAATGTTGTCTAAGTATCACGTAGGTTGTTACTGTACAGTTCTACTGTTGAGTTAGTAAAACTGGGCAATGTAAACTGAAAGCATGTAAAGGCCTTTCCATTGAAAAGAAATCAATTGTTAGAAATATTTAGCGATAAATGCATTGACCTTTATTGACTGGACAGGTCAATAAAGGTCAATTCCCTTTGGCAACTAATGGCACCAAATATCACGGTTTAACCCGTGATATTTGGTGCCATTATGAATTTCGCCATTTTGGCGATAACAGCAGTTGGGGTCAAGAATAGAGGTAGAAATAACTCTCAGGAGCAATAACAGAGCCGCTACCCAATGTACTTTTCGATTGGGGTATCGCCGATGAAATCGATAAAAATATATGAAACTGACAATTACGTTCGATATTTCACACGTATTAAGAACAAACTAGTCGCTATAGAATCGCTTCGTAGCGAATGTACTTTGAGTACGTACGTACGTTTGAATGTACGTTGTCCCACAGGCGCTTTTAAATCTGAAAGAAGCAATTGCCGTCATTTCCAATTAAATTACCTTATAAATATTACC
>QDHC01005874.1:109725-120492 GCA_013186455.1 Papilio dardanus tibullus | reverse complement strand
GGTGCTACGCCCACCACAGCAGCGCCGCCGCCGCCGGACAGCAGGAGACCCTCCTGCGCGTTCCTAGCCACGGCGTCCGCCACCGCCTGCGCCTGCGCCGCACTCGTAGCCACCGCAGCGGATTGTGCGCGGGCGGCGTTGGCGATACGAGAGGCTTCCACCGCCCTCGTGTTGGCGTATGCGATGGCTTGCACACGGGCCGCATTTGCTACGCGGTCCGCTTCCGCTGCGCGTGCTAACTCAAGGCCGGCCGCGGCAGCCGCTCGTCTCGCTGCCTCCGTAGCCCTAGCGTTTTCCAAGGCCGCCGCCTGGGCCCGTTGCAAATTAGCCACGCGTGCAGCGTCCAAAGCCTGAGCGTTTTGAATGGCGTTAGCTTGTCTGCCGCGGGCGTCGGCTTCAGCGACGCGGGCACCTTGAATGGCGGCAGCCGCTGCGTTGGCTATCTGGGCGGCCTGCACGGCCTGAGCGTTTTGGATAGCACTGAGCTGGGCGGCGCCCACTGCGGCCGCGTTGTTGAGCGCCGCTCCTCCACCGAGGCCGTTACCGATGCCGCCGACGCCGCCGCCTAGCCCCCCACCAAGGCCGCCGCCGCCCACAATGGCGGAGCCCGCGGCGACTGCGGGCGCGGTGACGATGCCGACGGGTGCCAATCCAGCACCCAAGCCGCCGAGGCCGCCGCCGAGCAAGCTCGTGTACAAACCAGACGCGGCCGCACTGGAATCTTTGCCGCCTTTAGCTACACCAGAAAGAGACAAAATTACTTAAGTGTAAATAAATATTATACGGCACAAATTTAACACTACACTTGCCACTTACCATCTCCAAAAACTTCGTAGGTCACGGCGAGGATGAAGAAAATCTGGAAACAATATTTTAAATTAATAAGACATTTTCAATTCACTGATAGTGATGCAAAATCTTATGTTCATTTCACTTCTAAAAGATTCTAACCGTAAGTCGCGACATGTCTTCGGCGTGTCTTCGCCTACAATGTGCACTGGGTAAAGTTGTTTACAATTATGCGTTTATCGTGCATGTATGCGCTTTTATACCTCGCTGAAAAATTGTTACAAGCGATTAACAATTCTAAACGGGCGTCCTCTTTGAATATGATTAGCCGGTGTAGGAGTCGGCCGCGGCCGCGCAGGCTGGGCCGGCGGCGGCGCCACGCTCGAAGCGGCAACCACATGCGCATCCCTTGACGGCAGTCGTGGCCTTCGCAAACTGAAAGCGAAATATTTAGATGGAAAGTTTTACAATCGGGTCCTCAATATGTAATTAAGGTAAGGATTACACGGGGGGTAATCGTTTGTCATTTAATTTTGTCACTTATTCTAACAAACATACTAACAAATTCTGTTTCTGATCGCTAAAAGTAGGTTAAAGATTAAGACATGATTAAGTACCTACAATGAAACGTCCGGCGTAATCGAAGTTACATACGATTAGGTACTAATACTAACACTTTGGTCAAATTAACAAACGAAACATTCAAATATATGCATCGTTTACATGGTCGAAGGAAATATAAATATTTGCATGTAAACTGAATGTATATTCAATGAGAAACGATACAGAAAATGCAAGGGTAAGTACATACGCAAATCTTTCGAGTTATTACATTTGCTATTACTGCTAGATGAAAAACCTAGACTTCTACGTATCATATTATTACCAGTTCCAAGAATTCTATAGTCAAAACTCTATCATATCGAGTTCACAATTTGGATTCCAACCAAAAAAGTCAACGACTTCACTGCTCTCCAACTTTACAGAAGAAGTCAATAGTCACTTAAATAATAAATAAAAAAAACATGTATTACTCCTCTTCACTGACTTCAGTCTTCAGCTTTTGAAACTTTTCAGAATTATATTCTTTTGAAAATACTAAAAAACACAGGAATAAAAGGACCACAACACCTAAAGTGTGAAAATATCGTAAATCTTATCTTGAAATAATAAATAAAAAATAAGTATATGAGAAAACGGCATATCGGGTAAGACATTAACATTAAAAAAACTGTACATAAAACCGGTGATTGCATTGCGTGTCGTTTTATAATTTTGTAACCATTACTTATTCACTAAGCAAGTAAGTAAATATTCTTGTGTTGATCCAACGCTGAAAATAGAGTAACGTTAGATTCCATAAATGGCGGCCATTGTGGTATTCATTTTTTTGTATTTTTTGCAATTTTCCTATATTGAAAAATAACTACAGCTAATGTTATTTATACCTACATGCTAACCTAAAACATGTTCATACTCGTATCACTATTAGTATTTTTAAAAGAGATACATTACGGTAATATTTTGTAGGCGCTGCTATTTAATAGCAAAAATAACCATAACATTATTGCTATTTGTTTTTAACAGGCTTTTTAAATGTTTACCTTATATTATTATTATTGATTTAATATATTTCTAGGCTTTTCTACAATTCAGATTTTCAGTAAAACAATTCTTATATGTACATGTTTATTTAACGGATAGCTACTTATGGTTCCTTCAAATATAACCTCTGTTATAAACAAGGCATATAAATAAATAAACATTTTTTTTCGTAACAATATAATGACTTAGTTTATAACAATTTTAACATATTAAAACTTAAGTAAGTTTTTTTAAAGTAATTTAATTCACATTTTGTTTCACCTATAATGTAATTCGGGGTAAGATTCGTGATGGTATTGTAGTGCAGGGTACCTGGAAAAATTAAGTAAAATATTAATAACTTTTAAACATACAGCCGTCTCCCTTAATATCTTTAAAAGAACAGAGATAACAATAACTTTTAGGTCAATAGAATGTAATAAGGGCTTTATAACAATGATAATTATACATACTGAATGGGCTCATGATGTGATGGAACATAGGCTTGTTGGTGGTAAATAGGTTCATGTAGATTTTCAAGATAATGCGGCTGATCGTAGTAGTAGCCGTGCCCGTGGTCGATGTGCGGGACCTGTAAGTATAGAATATTTCATTACAAGCTTTTACTCTCTGTGTACATCTAGTATCATAAAGATCTTTCGACAGATTTTTTACATTTCCACGATGGCGCTAGTGAGCTGTCATAATTTAATTTCATTTACGCCCACCTGATCCGGTATCAATGTTGGTCTGCATTCTGCCAAAGTGATGGGCCATATTATCATCTCTTTCCTTCTCATTAAAACAATAGAGAGAATGATAGATTTTATTTTTTATACGATACATATTTTTATGCTTTGTTATTTAATCGTTAGTAGCTCTTGTTATCACATTTATTTATTTTTCCTCTATATCAAATTATAATAACAAATTTGTGGAATAGTTATGAGGTCGCCGACCTGCCTTATGTAATTACATCTCTCGGAACAATTAAACATTTGAGATAAGATTTGACAAAATCATAACAAGGTTATATACTGGGGGCTACCCAAAGTGTCATTCGATTGCCGATATCGCTGATGGATTCGACAAAAATGTACGAAATTGACAATAACATTCGGTATGTCACGTGTGAGATATCAAACGTCATCGTGTCAGTTTCATACATTTTTGACGTTCGCCATAGAATCGCTTTGTAGCGAAGGTAAACCCCTAGTAACATAAACAGTGAATAATTAATAAACAAGGAATAAGCAGAGAATATACTGGCTACATTTATTTTGTTTTAATCCCGCCCAAAAGTCGCGGTTACTGCAAATTACTCTGCAACAGAGTATGGACCACTCGTCAAATTGAAAGTCTATTATTTATGTTGTCAAAATCAATCCTTACATGTGGATGTTCGATATAACTCTCCTCGTATTGAACGTGTGGTTTGTGTGCGAGCACCGCGGCGCCGAGCGCTGCGCCCGCGCCGAATGTCACCCCGGTTGCTGCCGTCTTTAAAGCCACGTCTGGAAGATTACATAGAGACAGATTAATTACAGATAACAAACTAAACACATTAATATACAAGAAACATAAAATGTTATTTTGTCCGTGTGTTTATACCTCAATAGATTATCTAGAAGTTAGTTAAAATAGTAATTCGGTGAGTCCTTGACCCAGTAACCGATTAAGAATTATAATTTGATAGAGGGAGAGAAGTCTGGTTACTAAACATTAAGCTTTTTACTTTTAATGAACGCTCCTTTAGCTGCCAAAGCGCCTTTCAGCGCGGTGGTGACTTTCTTTAAAAGTAGAGCTCCGGCGCCTGCGGCTGCCGCGCCCTTGATCGCGCCCTGGACGGCCCCTAAGGCTCCGCCCAATGCTGCAACCTTGACCACCGGCACTGACAACACTTTCGGCACCATGCACGATAAGCACGCCACCTGGATTGAGATATGTGCAACTTTTTACTGTGGGTCTTTTGTACACCTAAGAGTTTACTAAAATGACCGTTGAAAACTCTGATCTTATTTTATTTTAAATGTGTTCTTTCTTAAAAATAAGTTAGTCAAAAAAAAATTGTGTATATTGCCACTACAGCTAACGCATAACACGCCTTCAAACTTTCAAAATAAAGAATTTAAAGTAGCATTTCACAATTCGCGTAAATGAATAATTCATAAAATGTTTAGTAATTATTATGCTTATTTAATGTGTGCTCGCACGAAATTTTCTTAATTTAATTCTCGTATTAACCTTGCTCTCTAATGTTTGTAGATATTAAATCAGAATAACCTATTCAAAGTTAAGCAGGTATTCGGGAATACGGCGGGTGCGTACATTAGGGAAAATAAAATAGATTACAAGTAAAGAAGAAATGTAGCAAAGTAGTGAATCACTGATCTATGCCTTGCGTCCGCGCATTAAACTATTCAACTAATCGAGAAATATGCCAAGCAAATAGTGGCCTCCAGCAATGGGTCAGTCGGCAACTCCGACATTCAGCAAGACGCATTAGTCACGTATGAAGAAAGATTCGACGTCTTCAACAAACATTATCTCTTGAGTTATTTTATGTTAAAATCGTTTAAACCGACTCAAGATGGAGCCGATTGGGAAATATTGACGATTGTGTTATGTATGTTAACGGCGACTTACTAACGTGTTTCGTTTGATAAGGATAAAAAATATTTTTAATCTGTAATATAGAACTGTATTTTGTTTAAGTAGCGACCAGCCCCCGCTTCGCGTTGTTTTCAACTATGTAGTGTATTTAGTATCATCATTGCATCCGTGCGAAGCCATGGCGGGTTCGCTAGTAATAACCTTTATATTCGATCACTCTATCTATTAAAACGCATCAAAATCCGTTGCGTAGTTTTAAAGATTGAAGCATACATAGGGATATAGGGACAAAACGACTTTGTTTTATAATAAGCAGTGATATACCAAACTATACGTACAATAAAACTTATACAATTAGTGTCTTAACATTATAATATTCGCATTTCAACATCATCTATAACGATAGCTTTATTTTACTGACCTTTAAGGGTCGTTACGTAAATATATTACAAAATACCTCGCTCATATTAACTCCATATACTTCACCTTGATATACTTATAATAATTTATTCAGATACAAAATATTGCAACTTACGAAAAGAATGGCAACCCTGAACTCCATGTTTCCTGTAATAAATCCAAATTAATTAGTCAATATAACACTAATACAACGCATTACAAAATATGAAGAGTAAAATGCTAGGTTTCCATTACCTAAACACCTGTAGAAAACATATTGTCAGTCCTCTCATGCTCTTTGAAAAAAAAGAGATAACTATATGTTTTGTTTAGACAGTGGAAACGCACGGTAAGACGCACATTTATAGCGAAATCAGAATGAAATGTACCAATAGGTAATTATGGATAGACATCTATTCCGTTAACTTCTTATGAAATCTTACTTCGTTACATTCTTTTTAAGAACATACATTCTAGATTAAATTGTTTACTTGGTCAATAACTTTATCATTACATCATATCGTAGTCCACTGCTGAACTGTCATTAATTTACGAATATATTACTTACTTAAAACTTTGCAAGAAATTTTACTTCGAATCGAACCCAGAACTCATTTTGTTGTAGCCAGAAAAAATATGAACGAAGTAAACAACTTTAGTTATTTATAACTGTAGCTTAATTTATTGCAACCAATTAGAACAAAAAATAAAACACTACAAAAAATCAGAAATATGAAGATACCTTAAATTAGTCACTTGGAATAAAACAATCACTTCAGTCAGTCACTTAAGATGAAACACGATCACTTATATATTTCAAGAGAACTTAACGATTTGATATTCTTTCAACGTCTGATCATCAGAACACGAGGCTGAGTTCAGACACGGGTGGGGTCCGCGTTACGAGATCAACGCAAGTTGCTCAATCACTTTCGAAGGTGGAAAATTACGTGTGCTTTTTAGATCGCAAGAGAATGTTGTGTATGAAAAAAGACATAGAAGAGTGAATCGCCCGCGGGTAAATGTATTAACAAAAACTTAATAAGGTAATTTTGAAAGACCAATGTTACTTATGTTAGAACGTCAGTGGCTCAGTGGTTTAGCTATTGACTTGTAAACTGCGGGTCCCGAGTTCGAATCCCGCCATGTACCAATGTGTTTTTCGATTTTGAAATTTCATATGTACATATTTACCCGACGCTCTTAGATGAAGGAAAACATCGTTGTGCAACCTGTACATATCGGCGAAGAAATTCAAAGATATGTGTATTCACGCAAAATACGCGCTGCATGATATTCTAGGGTAAAGCAGATCATTAATGTTACAATATCGATAGACAAGATGGGATAAATCCCATCTTAAAAGATTAGGTCGTTGAAGAGATAGCGTACCTTGTTATTGCGTATGGAGTAATTTTACTTTAGTATCAACTTTTCCCTTTACAAAATAATTGCTATTAAAATTTAACAGGATCATACATCTTGAAGTATAATCGATATTTTTTTAAGTATTATTGCAAATATTTTTTTCAAGGCGTTAAAAACAACAATAGTTTTTGGTTCTTTCGAAAGCAAAGCCTATATTGTCGTTCAGTTAGACACAATTCAAGAATGTTGGGACACAATAATTGTATTATTTCTATCTCACGCTATTTTTCCCACGTCATTTCAGGGTTGGAGTCGTAAAAACTCACTCAATTATTGCCTCAATGATAAAATAGATCGCAAAGCTTCGATAAGAATTATTTTTAACCCATCTTTCTTTGACATAGAAGAGCCTTTATTAATCTTTTTACATTTATATCCATAATTTCTGTGACATACTACTAGCTACTGAGAATTGACAAATTAAACTAGGATTAATCTCTCTCTCTCCTTCGTTAGTGCTCCTGCCTCTTCCATTTCGCTCTTGTATACTTGTAAACATCTTCGTTTGAGACTTGTCAATGACCATCAAACAACATTATTTAGTATAATCATACCGTTAGTTTGTTAGCGTAGTTGAACTAACAGTAATAATTGTCACATTCACCCTAGTTCGATATTCTACGGTACAATGACTCAGTTGCATTTGGTATCTTGTGATTTCTTTGTTTTTCTATTGATAACATTCACTTGTTTTGTTTGTATTGCTTACCTTAATGTTATGTTTTTTATATTATAAAGTGGCAAACGAGCGAACGACCATGCTGAGCTGCCGATAGACATCTGCAATTGCAGATGCGTTGCCTACCCTTAATTTACAGAAGAGGAGACTAACAGCAAGAGGATAATTCCTCTTTCTAACTAGACTAGACTTTCGGACTAGAATTAGGAAACACGGAATTGCTTCCATTTGACGCTTGTCTTCTGTGTGTGTGGTATGTCAGCGGGCGAGCCGGACAATTCGTGCGAAGATGTTGAAGCGTGCTCTACCACTGTTAAAATAATTTCATTTCATTAGGAATAGTTCGTGGAAAAAAAGGAGATTTTGCTTTGTCGTAAGGCCGTATTTTGCGTGACATCGGACTAATGAAGCTAGGGTTAGAAATAATAATACAGATTAAAGACAGATTCTATTTTTAAATTTAAAAAAGTTTTGATAAGACTTTAAATTATGTTTTAATTATATTATGTCAGTTGTTTGTTAATTTTTACGTTTTAATAATAGCAGGTACGAATTATGATATATTTTTGTATAAAGTAAAATAAAATATATTAAAATAAGGAAATACTTTAAAAAAAAATGAATAATGTATTTTTCGTAATTGCAATTTGCACGCAAAGTTACCCAAATACAATCCTTCCTTCCTAGTTGATTCAAATTCACTCATTTTATCGGCCGTGTCATATGAACATGATTAACAATTATTATCAATTTAAATACAAATTTTCAATTATCAAAATGATAACTCTTTTCTACGTATTATGACATAGGTTCAAGACAAGGTTCAAAAACTTAAAATTAAAGAAGAAAAGACAATAACTGTAATAACAATAATTAAAATATTCGGCTTACATTGAATCAGTGAGCTTTGATTTTCTATGATAAAAATCAATAGAAACGAAGCTTCAAAATAATGTTAGTGTCACAAAACTTAAACGTTCTAATAAGCTCTAATTTTTTCGCCCTGTATTAAGATGAAAGAAAACTGTGGAGTCGTTCATACGAATTTATCAACATAAAGTGATATCTATAATAATATTATAAAGATAGAAACTTTGTATGTTTGTATTTTTGAATTTTTGTATGTATTGAAATAACTCAAGAACTACCAGGTCGATTTTAAAAATTCTTTCACCATTAGAGAGCTACATTATCCCCGAGTAACATAGCCTATATTGTTTAATTCTACGCGGGCGAAGTCGCGCACAACAGCTAGATCTATATTTATTTGGAACTTGATTCCATAATCAAATATGAATACTTATGACGACTGTAAAATGAAATAATTATAAATTATTAATAATTCTAACATGAATAATTAACACGTGCGAAAGTTTTCAAGGAAAACGTGTGCTCTTAAAATGTTGGAAACCCCCAATAGGCAAGAATATGTTAATTTTTAATTAATACAGCGATAGGAATCCCGTCATTTATAAAAATTTGAATTTATTAAAACTTTCGTGGTACACTGATTGAATACATTGCAATAAATGTGAGTTAAAAAATAAGTTTCAAATAAGACGACTTCATTATACTTTGTTCCGAAAAAAGTAGACTATACCTTAGTAATATAAATGTAAAAGTCAAGAACACGTTCAGCTTATTGTTGCATTTCACCGCTAACGTACGACAATTTCATATTATAATGTGTTATTTTCAATTTATAATTGTTTGTGATTCAATGTGAGCAATGGAGTCAATTAAACTCTTCTTGCTTAAGGTAATTTTGATGTTCGTCTACAATTTATCTACTAATTAGCTGTTATTCGCTTCTTCATCCGCGTGGAATTTAAAAAATATATCCTATGTTAATCGGGGATAATGTAGCTTTCTAACTGTGAAAGAATTTTTGAAATCGGATCAGTAGTTTTTGAGTTATTACAATACATACAAATCTTTTCATAACATTAGGAAGTATAGATACTAATAAAGTAAATCAGTGATTCCCAAACCGATCTAGTGACTACATGGGGTCATGGAAGACCCGCAAGTGAGTACAATTCCGAAAAATAATGGTTCAAAATTAATAAGAAATGTAATAAAAACAGGTTAACTAACAAAATATTGAAAGACGTTTTGATAAAAAACGTTTCCGAATCTGTGATATAAAAAAAAACAGTTAGTTGCTATTCTATTGTTACGAACGACCAGTTTTAGTTGTTCCGATGACTAAAGTCTATAATTTTAGATAACCTAACAAGTCTGAATATAGTCCAAATTATTTTTAATCTGTTATTTTCATTCTATGCATGAAAGAACGACCCGCTAGTTTCAACTACCATAGACTATTATTTTAGTTTGTTTAATTCAAAATACTTTTTTTATTCCAGATAATACTATCGGCGTTATTATTTAATATTGTAATAGCAAATAAGAACAACTACAAATATAGAAATGGCATATCGAACGAAGTATATAAAAGGCAACAAAATAGATCCCAAAATCAACTTAGGTCAACACCTGGTGCGTATGACAGAAACTGGTCTAAAGCATTAAACTACGCACCGCAAGGCTTGCCGCCGTACTTAATATATAATAGAAAATTAGGCTCCTATTTCCCATATTACCCACAACAGGATATACGAAGAAATGCTGTGAAAACTACAAGAAAACAATGGAATCAGTAGATAGTATTAGTTATATAAAGAGCGTCGGTGGCTCAGAGGTTTCCTTGACTTGTAAACTGCAGGTCCTGAGTTCGAAACCCGCCATGTACCAATGTGTTTTTCGATTTTCGTATGTACATATTTACCCGACGCTCTTAGGTGAAGGAAAATATCGTGATGCAAACTGCAGATATTGGCGAAGAAATTTAAAGATGTGTATTCACGCAAAATACGCGCTAGTCGTGGATTTGCGGAAAATGGAGCCCATCATCGGTCGAACCTTACCTTAGTTATAATAAATGTTTTTATTATTTGATGTTTTTTTCTATTAACCTAAAACACAAGAGTTTAATTCAAAATATTAGTTCTAAAGTAACCGGTAATTATTTACATATTTACGTGGAGCAAAACATGTTCAAAGTATTATAATTTTAACACAGTTTAAATTAAAATTTCATTTTCATGCAAGTATAAAATTATATGTAAATATATTCTACATACGTAAGGATGTGAAAATTAATTAATGCATAACAAATACATAAAGGTACAATCATATAATCACACTAGCGACCCGCCCCGGCTTCGCACGGGTGCAAATCGGTATAATGCTGATACTAAATACTGCAGCGT
>QDHC01005874.1:85872-98698 GCA_013186455.1 Papilio dardanus tibullus | reverse complement strand
GTCTCTCTTCGACTCGCTCTCTGCCGTATTCGGTCTCTCCTTCTCGCTAATATGGTTTCCGCTCGGAAAGCTATCACCGTTCTGATACTTCGGCGGGGAGCGACGAATGTTGTCTGGCTCGTCTAATGTAACGACTAATTGAGCCTTTATATCGTAACTCGGCTGCACACTGGATGCTGCAAAATTATAATAGAAAATAGTTTAAGGGCTCTCTTAACATTTTTTCTTAAAGAAAGGAATACTATGTTTTAAGGAAAAAATGACAAAACAAATTGTAAAATGTGATATTTGAAATAATAATAATAGGAGCAAAACAAATAGATAAGACATAAAACCAAAATTTTAGAGGAATTCTGAAAGTATCCAG
The DNA here is from genome assembly GCA_013186455.1 of Papilio dardanus tibullus. Taxonomy (NCBI): domain Eukaryota; kingdom Metazoa; phylum Arthropoda; class Insecta; order Lepidoptera; family Papilionidae; genus Papilio; species Papilio dardanus. Next base: position 98,331 of record QDHC01005874.1, on the reverse strand, counting down.
TGGTAGAGGAAGAAGCAAAAGGTAGGCATGGCACGGGCGAGTTCTGAGGAGAGAAAAATAGTAAATGACAAGGAGAAATTTAAATATGAATATGAAAAGATACAGGAAGGGGTAAGCTTAGGAAAAGACGGATTGCATGAAAGCTGACATGATTAAGAAGAAACTGACAACAGAGGTGACAAAAGTTATTAAGATTAACCTGGAGAATGAAACATTAGGTGCGCCGAGCTGGATTGGGGATAAGGACAGGGAGATGATAATCATAATTGGAGCTATGGGTCGATATTAGTCGTGGAATCAAGAATGTTAAATGAGAAACCTTAACCATCGTGATGAAGGATTTTTATTAATATACTAACTTGCTGAAGATTTCGTATGGTAAGGTATCCTGTCCACACCATTCTCCAGTGGTTTGCTTTTGTTATATCTTTCGACCTCGGCAGCCACCAACTTTGCTGGTTTCTTCACTTTCTTAACTTCAGCACAACTTGATCCAGACCCATTAACAGTATTCTGCAGTTTTATGACCTCCTTCCTGTCTTTTATTTCCTTCTTCGACAATAATTTGACTTTGTCCGAAGGCACTTTGGTGGGTATGAGTCCGTCCGCTCTCGGATGGCCGATGGCTTCCGCCGAGTGACGTTTATTTTTATCCTCCACATGTTTCTTGCCGAGGTGCTTGGCGCGCTTCGAATCCTGCTCCTGCTTCAACCTCATGAGATTCTCGTTAACTTTGGCCGTCCTGTACATCTCCTCGTCGTAAGTTCGGTCGAGGTTGAGAGCTTGCAATCCATCTTCCAAATCCAACGTGGTCGGCTGATACTTCGATCTCCTCTCCTCCCTTTCCAATCTATCTAACGTCCTCGAATCTCTGTCGAGAGACTGCGAGAAGCCACTTCTGCTGTCCCCATCCTTATTCTTACTCGATAAGTTCCTAAACACGTAATCCCAGCTCTCGTAGGTGCCCATGCCGTCCTCTTTGGCTTTGCTCAAGGCGGGCTGCGTGTCGGAGCGCGGCAGACTCGGCAACGTGACGTCGCTGAAGCCCGACCTCGACGACGTTCGTTTAGGAGTGTCGTGATGCTTGCCGCTCTTCTTGGTACCTCTCTCGTCGTCTCGGTGTCTTTCGAATTTTCCATTCTCATAGATGGAGGGCGTGTCCAGTTCTATGAGTGTGGCCGTGGGCACCGCGGGTCCCGTGGGATATTTGCACTGCTGGATGGGGGGGTAGCCGTTGACGGGGATGTTGGTGGCGTGTTTGATGGGCGCGTAGACCGGCATGGGTATCATGTAAGGCGCCTGCACCGGGAAGTACTGCACGGGGCCGTAGGGAGTCATGAGTGGCATAGTGCCGCAGGGGGGCACCGGGCCGGGCATGTCGGCCATGCGGTGCGGCGCGGGGTACACCATGTGCGGGGGCACCATGTAGGGGGGGTGCAGCAGCGCTGGCAGCGGGCCCTCTACGGGCGACACGTCTGTGCAAATGTTGTGTACGCCGGGACTATAGTGGGCCTCGCCCAGACTGATGCGATGCGTGTCGGCGGTTACTGTGACGGCCATATTCGAGTAGAGTTTCGAATCTAGAGAGATATAGAATTCTAATATTTTATCTGGGTTTCCTAATAGTAACTTAATGTTCATACTAAAGTTAAAACTATTGTTTGTTAGCCTATTTATTTTCGGGCTTTAGGTCAGTATTCTCACCGTCCCCATAGCACGCCGGCCCGACTGGCGGTGCCGGTGGCACAGATTGCACTTGGGCGTAATGGGCGTTGCGCTGGCGCACCACGTCCTGCCAGCCGGCGCGCACGCCGCGCCCCAGCAGGTTCTCCAACACTTGCGACATTATCTAACAAACATAACATTTCATACTTTGGTGAATGCATAGCTGTTTTACTGCACTTTTTTACACTTGAAACATTCGCAGTTGAAAAATTACAAGACAAAAATACTATACAAGGTTGTCAGTTTGGATATAGAAGCATACCTGACACTCGCACTGTGCGATGATCGCGTCCATGGAGACTGCAGCAGCGGCTCTCATGGAGGACTCCTGCTCATAGTTGAGTTGGTAGCGGTAGCGCGAAGCGCAGCGCTCATCGGGCCGGTAGCCCATCGCCAGCAGCATGCTCTCCGCACCCACCAGGTTCGCCTCCACTTCGTGCTTGTAGAAGCCAGAATACAGCTGCGTAACATTACAAATATATGATATTTCAAGTCTTTCGGGATTTTAATGCACATTACATAAACTAGTTGTTAGCGATCCTCCACGATTCCGTCGCTGCATATTAAAAAGTTGTATGCCCGCACACACCAACTGCCTTTCTATCACAGTGCCGTTAGTATCTACTCAGCCGGGATTTTACCCGGAACAAACACACTTGCAGACAGACAGAGAAAAAAAATCTTTGTTATCACAAACGTACGAACTAGAAATTATATTTCGCAAGTTTTTTTCCAAGCTTAAATCGTATATTTGCGTAGCTTAGTGTTCGCAAGGGCTTGCAGAAGTCACAGAGCAATATACAAGAAAGCAACTTACTCTAATGACTTTAAATTCTTCACGATATCCCTGCGTGCGTATGTTGTTGGCGTACTGCTCTATGGCCTCCCAGCCGATGCCGGCGCGGTACGCACTGAAGTCTGACTTCTCGCTGACCGTCCGCTGGAACACCGTCCCCGTCGCTGCCAGAGTGAACCTAGACTCCGGCGGCACCAGGTACAGGTACTCCATAATGTAATCTGGAAGAAATTATTAGGCAATTAATTTATTGATTAATAACAAACTGAAGAGTTTAACCCCTGATCCCTGTCCTTTTCTAACTTATATAGTTATATCTATCATTATATACTGAAATATTTTCTTTTTAGGGTAAAATATAGTTAAGGAAATAGTTTGATCTTAAATGCCCATATCTCTTATCAAACTCTGCTCTGAAGAACTCTTTGGATTCCTGTTGCCGAGTTTTCGTCATCCGCGTCAACACCTGGATGGCTGACACTCAACGACACTTTTCATTTTTCCAATCGCAATTTAATAAGTTTATCAATATAACCAATAAAATGAAGAAAACAATAAAAAATAAAATAATGCTTGTTCATATAATAAACAATAGATAATCACATCGGTATTATTTATTATATTTAATGTATTATTGTCTTGTCATTTACTTGGATTTACCAAACCTGGATATGTGAGTCATTCTATAGTCCCGACGAGCTACCTCCATAAGAGATATATACGGACTAGAAGCCTCTATAACCGAGACAAATATCACGGTCCCTTGGACTCTCACATATCCAGGGTCCACTGTATCATACTCAATTACAAGTTTTAATAATATTTTTCTTTATTTATACAAACAGACATCAACATTTAGGATAGCCTCGTTTTAAAACAACATTCTTACAAGCCCTTAAAAAGTATCAATATATTTATTGGAAGCAAATAACAAGACAATTGTACAAGAAACCTGATAATGATTAACAATAAAAAAAGGCCGAGTAAATTCATTTAATTATTACAGACACATTGAAAACAATATTTTCCAAATAAAACTCACCACAATATCAAAAGGAAGAAGAATAAAGCACATTTAGTAAAATATTAGAAACATCAAAATGTAATACTGCTAACACATTAGGGGCATCCCCTCACAAGATTTTTTTATAAGAGAAGGGGAAAACAAGAACCCCAAAGTGGTCAACGACGACCATGGACATTAGCAACACTAGACGAACTCCAAATATGTTGCCGGCCTTTTAAAAAGAAATAGGCTCGCTTCTTGAAGGACCCTAAGTATGTACATAAGGTATGCTCTTGCCTAAATTGTAACTAATAACATTGTTACAACAAATAAATTATTATAAATAGCCTGCATCCACACAGACGGTTTTTTAATGTTGGCGTTGGCGATTTTTTGAAGCTCACCTCATTACGATCACTCTAAAGTCACTCTTGTTTCGTTCAACTAGAGCTCAAAATGCAATGCTGCAATATGACATTGAAAAACGCCACCATATGAGATAGAACTACAATTTAAAGCGCGCGTTGGAAAACTGCTTTTGCGAATGTGGACTTACCTTCCAACTCCTTCTTAAGATCGATTTTGTCCATACAATCTTCCATTTCAAGGTAATCAATATGTAGATACTGTATGCGATCCCACAGCGTTGGATAACGGTTGGAACTGCGGCGCAGTATTTCATCCCCCGTACCCTCCATGTTCATCACCATCACCCGGACACCCAGTTAGAGATAAAACACTGCAAGATATCATCATCGTTCATACAAAAACAAATTAGGACTATAATAATATAGACAAAAAATGGGTAAGCTTGTCTATGAAAAACGCACCTTAAATCTAGAGAAATAAACTAAAATGACTTGTAAGTCATAGTGAAAATTATGATTCCCCATAGATTGTTATACTATCTATTGCTATAATTTGTTTAAACTTCCAATTGTCTATACTAATAAAGAGGAAAGGTTTATATTTTTGTAGTTTGATAGTACATATTGATATAACTCTTAAAACTACTGAGACAATTTCAAAAATTTACAATTAGGAAGTTTATTATCACTGAGTAACAGATTGAATTTTTTATTGTGCACGGACAAAGTCACAAGTAACAACTAGTTATTTATGATTTCAAAGATTAAAAATTACAACTATAGTCAGTATAACAACTGAATTTGTTATCAAACAATGAAATGCATCATGCAAATACAATAGTGAGTACACATATTAAATATTATAAACACAATAAGCTGATGACTCAAATAACCTTTTCTTATTAGAATACTTTTGACTGTTCTAGACAATGAGGTAAAAGATGTGATCTGCTTTGATGTTTAATCATTTGAAATTCTTTACTTTTTACAAATATCGAGACAATTATCCTTATATAACATATTAGATGGCAAAACAATTAAGGTGGCAGAATGCTTTGCCTTTGCCTAAATTTATACTACGAGACCATAAATGTCAATGATTGGTCAAGATATACAGTTGGAATCTACTGATTCATTATATTGCCTTGGATTTTAGAAAAAAGAGTTACTCTTTGATTAATAGTGGTAAAAATTCTAGGGACACTTTGCCTTCTTATAATGATTATAAACATCAATTATTTTAGATAAACTAATGTAGGAAATTATAAAAGAAAGTATACGAGATATGACAATAAGATTTTTTCTGCTAAACCTACAAGATATGTCTGGGCATATGTGAAACTAAATTATAGTTAGTAACTAAAGCTGGCTACAGACACTCAGTTTTAAATATAAAGTTCAACTGCACAGTTAAAATTGATGTGTATAGTCAAAACTGAGAACTGTACAGTTCAACTGTGGAGTTCAAGTCAATGTGCATATGTCAGTTTTAACTGTACAGTTAAAACCGCATAGTTAATAAACTGAACATTTGTAGCTGTTTTAACCCTTTTTTAATGGCTTTTTCTATGTCCATGTAGGTTAAACATATTTTCTGACGGGACCAACCAATAGCAGAACCTCTAACCAGGCTAAATAACTACAGTCAAACCTGGATATTGTCATTGTCAAACCAAAATCTGCTATGTGCACTATTGCACTATTTCGAGATATTATCTTTTTGACGTCGGCATTTATAACACTGATTTATGTAAAGTATGGAAAAACTACTATGTGTCTATGAGCACCGGGTGACATTCTATAAGGTTCTTTATAATATGCTATGCAGCTGCAAACATTTTTTGAGAACTTTTTTGTCAATATCTCCAAAGTATAATTTCGCCACATAGCAGATTTTGGTTTGACAATGACGATATGCAAGAGTCCAAGGGACCACGAGATTTCTCACTTATAGAGCTTTCTCTTTAATCCTAGGACTAGGTTTCTCGTTTATCCTGGTTTGCCTGTATATGCATGACTGAAATAGTAATATTCAGTGACTGGAATTCTATGTAGGAATTGCATTTGTAATGGAAATATCTTTATAACATTACCTATATTATTTGGTGAACTCATATAACATTATTTATACTTTTATCTCACAATCGGAAGTACTGCTATGGCGCCACAACATAACTGGAGGTTTTATGATAAGATAATAAATGTCATGATTCATACAAGAAAATTCAAAGATTGTTAATAGTACAAATGTATGTTTACGTTAATTTATAAGTTTTTGAAATATGTTACATCTTTATTAATCAAACATTTTCAATATTTATTATGCGTACATAATACGAAGTACATCGCCAGATGATTCATTTACGACATTTTGTCAAGTTTTCATGAGTATATAATATATATTGATCTCATCGTTGAAATATACAGAGAAAAAGCAAATGAAATGATACGGAACTCACCATACAGGAACATTCTTTTTCTAGGTGTCAAAATATATTTCTCCCCACGAATGTAGAACGGACAAAAATAGTTCACCGAAAATATGAAGCGTAACGAGTGACCCAAAATGATAAACGTAAAACAATTTTTTAAAAACAATTTAACACTACAAAATATCGCTTTGCGAATTATAGTAGATAATTAGACTTGATGTAATATCGATAAATAAATTAAAACAAATTCAAGAAAATTGTTTTGACGTTTCGTACACAATACTTCAATCCATAGATAATGACCAAAATGGACCAAAAACTACAGTGAAAAATATAGATAAGTAAGCCAAAGATTGGATAGCAAAAATATTTTTAATGCGCGGCAATATCAAAATAAACGTGGACAAAATTAAAAACAAATGATATTATAAACTGTTGAATGTCAATTTCAGTCAATGTAGTATGATTTTTTTTTACAACATAACTACTTCATACTTTAGTGTTTACAAAACCATATAAACCTATAAACGATATGGTGTTATATATTTTGTTCATGGATTATATACGGCAACAAGAAATTGATACTTTTTTCCAGGTAAGTACCTACATACTTTTATATTTTGCTTATTTTGCTCATAAAAATGTTGCTTTTCTCATACTACTAACTTCTGAGCTAATAACTAGTATTTTGCTTTGCCATTAATAATTTGCTTTGAGTGTGTCGTTGATTTTCTTAGTACAAATTACTTTAAATTATACCCATAATATAAAAATTGTTATTATTTTATTTCGGTGTACAGGCTTGCCAAAAACATCGCAATTATTACAAAGGCAACCCTAAAAACTATCACCCGTTAACATACTTCGAAGATCGAGAGTATAGATGGCAGTGTCCTCCTGAAATGACTACGTAAGTTAATAAAATTAGTCAGTCGGGTGAAAAAAAGAAGCAGATGTAAAAAAAACGATTTGTGCACCTAAAACAGAGCGGAGTACTAAATAAATATTTTATTTTTGCAGGACATACTTAACATATCCGTATTATCATGTAAGATACAAACAGCCCAGCCTATTACCTCATTCAACCGGACTTACCTCTGGTATACCAGCTCTTCCGGATCGTACACTCGCCGGACGGTACAATAAACCGCCCTGCAAGGCTTACATAAGATAAATAAAATTTATTCTATTAGTAAATCTATTGTATTCTGCATTTTTTTTTAAATCTTGTAATTGTACTTGAGGGTTCTTACAGTTTTACCTTTAACCCTATGGCTTCATTAGACCGAGTTAGCGATAGTAACGGATATTTCGCTTCGGCGTAAGACCGTTTTTTGTGTGACATCGGTTTAATGAAGCCCTATAAAAATTCTATAGTAAAATTTTTTAATAATTGTAGGAATGAATAAATGTTATAAACCATTTAATCTTTTATTTGCGGTAGGAATAAATCAAATCTATTGATCGAAAGACATAAGCTAGGATCGGTTCAAATGGAAAATAGTAATCTCTTTTCTTTCTGGGTTACGGACACATGTTTGTGTCCCTAGGACTTCATTAGACCGAGTTTCCCGAAAAAAACAGATTTTGCTTCGGTGTAACTCCGTTTTTTTGTGTGATATTGGTCTAATGAAAACGTAGGGTAGCATGTGCTACTATTGGGTACTCTTATCGATTATCCTACTTTAAGTAAATTCAAATAAAAAGACAATACTTGGTCAAAAAAGCTATAATGCGATCATCAATCTTCTACCAGCTTTTTTCATTGATGTAATGCTTGAAAGAGCATATAGAACCTATTTTTGATAATATGGAAAAAATAGTGCATAATCTATGCTCGGATTTTGACATAAACACTCCAACTCAAAACAAAAATTCAAGCTGGCTTTGCGCATGCAATTCAAAATTTCAAATGATATTTTAAAACACATGTAATTTTCAAATAACCGCCTTCTGTTGGAAGTCGGTTAATTACATAATCAAGCAAAACTATGGATATTCTTTTTGTAGATAATAGAAGACAGGATGAAATCGAAACTTTCTATGAAGTAAATATCAAATTAATTTAATTTTAAGTTCGGCATAAAACTATCAGAGCATGTACTATGCTTGGGCTTCATTAGACCGAGTTCGGAATATAACGAACTTCAGATGAAGCAAAATCTGCGTTTTTATCGCGAACTCTGACTAATGAAGCCTATGCATAAGAGAGAAGAATCAAAACTCTACACTAGAGATAAATGGTCTTAAATAATTATACGAATATACCATTTTTATTTAATACAGGCATGCCAGCGCCATAGAAGCTTTTACAAGGGAGACACCAGTTCTCGTCACCCTCTTGTTTACTTCTCTGATCCACAGTATATGTGGCAATGTCCTCCAGAATTGACACCGTATGTACTTTTACATTTTTATTTATTTACAAAGCTACGATGAAATTATCCTACAGCTTCAAAAACAACGTTCCAGGTGCTCTGGACCTGGAACGTTGTTGGTCCTCATCATTTATCAATAACTTTTACGTTTATATTTTAGGATATGCTTAATGCTACTTGATGGTTGTCGCTATATCCTATTCTATCCCTACGGCTTCATTAGACCGAGTTCGCGATAAAAACGGATATTTTACTTCGGCGTACGGTTTTTTGCGTGACCTCGGTCTAACGAAGCCCTAGGGAGAGGATCATCGTTTAATAGAAGCTGTGGTAGTGCAGTCGCATCTGGTTTGGACGAGGAGCTGGTTAGTTGTAATCCTATTGTCATCCTTGCAGCACGTACCTCGGCTACCCGGCAACCCACGTGAAGTACAAGCAGCCGGTGGTGCTGCCGGGGGATAGAGGTCGCACGAGCGGTTTCCCCTCCCTGCCCGGACGTACTCTCGCCGGACGCTACAATAAAGCGGCCTGCAAAGCCTTCATAAGATAAATTAAATATTGATAAAATACAGTAGAACCTGATAAACGAGAGTCCAAGGAAAAGCGACATTCGTCTTGCTTGTAGAGGTTTCTCTCTACAGCCTTTTTGCTTATGAAGGTTGTCCACTTAGACCAGAGAATGATTCTTAGTTATAGAGGTTTCTCGCGTATCCAGGTTTGACAATACTCAAATAAATCACAAGTACATATGAGATTTTTTTATTTCGATTTCACATCAGTTATCAACAGTTTAATACGCTTATACTCTAAAGTAAAATGAAGAATCGAATTCAGGGATTCGGGACATGATGATTTTGAACTCGTTCAAACCGATACCGCCAGTGTTGTCCAGCTTGATTTCGTCAAGTATCTGAAATAGATATTATAAAGAGAAACATTTGTATTTTTGTATGTATTGAAATAACTCAAGAACTACTGGGCTCATATAAAGAAACCGTACACCATTAGAAAGCTATATTATCCCAAAACATAGGCTATATTTTTAATTTGACGCGGATAAATTCTCGAACAACAGCTAGTATTGAAGAAGAACAATTGGTGTTACCAGTTTAATAATTTATATTGAATCCAGCCACTAAAGGGAATAAATAATATCATAAAGCGTACTTACAATCTTAACATTTGTACTTACAACGTGAGCAATCTTTTCTTTCGATTCATCATCGAGACGATAAAAGCGGTTCTTCGAGCATCCCGTCAAACGGTCGAGGATCTCACTTATATCCCCAGTTGATATTTGACCATCCCCGTCTATATCTGTTAAATGGGATATTAATAGGTAGTATAAACTCTTCGACTAACCCTTTGGTTTCGTTAGACCGAATTCGCGGAAAAACGGAGACTTTGTTTCGGCGACTTACATCGGTCTAATGAAGCCTGTAGTTTGTTTATTCTCACCAAATATTCTGAACGCCCAAGCAGCCTTCACCTCAGTAGGGCACTCGGAACTCATCGCCGAGCACAAATCTAGCAAATCTTCGAACGAGAAACAATCATCGTTTTTTGATGAGAATACTTGAAATATACGGTCTTGGAACGGATTATTCTGGAAACAAAATATTATAATGTGTAATAAATCATAGAAACTAACCCTTAATAATATAAAGGGTTTTAACCATTCATTTGCCAATCTTTACAAGAGGCCACTGCCAAACGATTCGTATTTATTTTCTATGTCTTTGAAAAGACATATGTTTTGTACAAATGTTTCAGTGCTAAAAACTCAGCGTAGCAAATACTTACCTTTCTTAAATACGACAAAATCATAACTGTTATGTCCATAAATAAAATTGTAAGAACACATTACCTGGAAAACATCAAATTTCTTGATAATAACGTCCTTTTCAAACCTGTGATGATAATTTTGTCGAATTTTATCCGGATCGATAGAATAGAACTTTTTCATTAAACTGAAAACGTAATTAACACATTAGAAACAAAATAATATTATCCTTTATAAGCGATACTATATTCTACAAACTTTATTTTTTCGTTATTTATCTTATTGGGACCTTAAACCGTAAGCAATCTTCGAAATAATATCCAACTAATAACATACTAATAATCAAGAAAAAAACATGGTATAAATGCATATGTAGAAAGCAAGCGTAAGTAAATACAGATTACTTACTACAGAATTTCTCCCTTATTTAAATACGTTAACGTAGTATAATCTTCCAAAATATCTTCAGTTAAACCAGGATACGATTGTCCGATGCCCATTGTTTACAAAACCCCCGTAACATAGAACTTAGCAATTATAAATGCGACGTATCGCAAATCTTATCAATTACTACGGTTTGTTTTATAGGTATACGATTAGATACTTTTGATTATATTGGCATTTTCACAATATTATTGTACTAATTGTACTTGAACGACTAAACATAAAGTATAATCGTATCGTGTTATAATTTAGCAATAACTTACTGGATGTAATGCGTCATAAGGAAAAAACATTAAATATTAAAGGAAGTGATTTTAAGTACTTTATTTTTTCTATACTAATATTATAAAGAGAGAAACTTTGTATTTTTGTATGTATTGAAATAACTTAAAAACTACTGGGCTGATTTAAAAAAATTGACACCATTAGAAAGCTACATTATCCCCGAGTAAGATAGGCTATATCATTTAATTCCACGCGAACGAAGTTGCGCACAACAGCTAGTGTTGTATAAAATGCTATAATAGTGGAATACCAAAGGAAGGAAATAAAACAAATGATATTCGAGAAAAATAATTTATCGCTGAAACATTTACAAATACCGAGATCAAACTCAGTAGCAGCAAGTAGTTTACTAGGTCCATACTAAAATTATAATTCAGTTCATATTCACTGATCTCTATAAATGGACAGGTTATAAACTAGGAGTTTTTAACCGACTTCCAACCGGAGTTTATCATGTCAATGATGTATCTATTTAATTTACTCATTTTACGATGACGGTAGCGGTTAGTAAAGGTGGTGAGGTTTAGAATTTGAAATAATAGAGTTAAGTCAAAATTAAGTAAAAGCTGTTATTTTCAAGCAATGAACACGTCCCCCGTAAGGGCTACTGGCGCCTGAGTCCAAATAAAGATTTGACGTCCCTTAAGAATTTTGAGTTATTTTTTTTATGGTAGGTAGGTGGTTGAAATAAAGAACTGAACTTTTATTTTATTTTATTTTTTTAGGCCCTTACCTTTGGCGCCTCTTAAGGATAGCGCCTGTGTGCATTGCACACTTTGCATATAGCAGGGGCCCTAGCAATGACCTATCCATTTATAGAGATTTGTAATATAAATACCATACTATATCACAACTAATCTACATCAGAGTTACCAGTGCAAAATTGATAAGACAATTAATTGTCCGTGCAAAACAAATTAAACAATTAATACAAATACAACAAAAGGAAGCGCTAAACACTTGATATGCAAAACACAAAATTAATAACTCTATTGATCCATGTCAAAACTTACAAGTACCAAGAATATAGAACCATAGACAATGTCAAAGTTTTAATGAATAATTATAATTCAAGTTTTACGATATGTGCATTTCGTATATATTAAAGGCCACGTTATATGTAAATACATATTCGTATCAGATGATATGTCAAATTAGTGAACAATTTTTTAATTATGGCCGCATACTGAAACAGCGTCTTAAATGATAAAGTCACGCTTAAACTAACGATATGGCGGGCGG
>QDHC01005874.1:61745-72048 GCA_013186455.1 Papilio dardanus tibullus | reverse complement strand
AGTCGATTTCTCTCATCAACTTGGTGTTTGGCCAACCTCCATTAAGATCAGCTGATGTGGTAAACAGATAACCAAAATATGTTATAGTTAAATTAATAGACTCGTTTTTGTTTACACGACTTGTTGCGTTCTTTATTTTCATGAATAAATATTTAATATTTCTTGCCTTGGCTTCCTTACAACAAGTTCGCGATAAAAACAGACTTAAGCCGAAGCAAAATCTTCTATTATAATGCGAACTTTATCTAATGAAGCTTAGGCGTAATAGAGTTGTAATTTTTGAACTAAAGAATGTTTTCTTTGTCCTTTCTACAACAAAAGCATCTTAAATTTTTACCTAACCTACCCCTAGGTGACATACATCCAAGGCAAGCGTCGCTACCTGCGCACCCTGAAGTACCAGGGTAGCAGAGCGATGCGCGCGCGCAGCTCCGCGCCGCCCACCTCCTGGTGCAGCAGCCTGCACTCGCTCTTCGAGTTCACGATGTGCTTCAGGCGACGACACTATGATAATAATAATACTACACGACTTAGCAATAATGATGAAGTCCTGGTAAGATTCCTACTGGTTTTAATTTTTTATTTGTTATGCTTCGGCTTCATTAGACCGAGTTCGCGATTAAAAGGGAGATTTTATCTCAGCTTAAGTCCGTTTTTTCGAGAACTTGTTCTAATTAGGCCAAAGCATAACTAGGAATGGTTCCAAATGTTTTTATATTGATTTTTAAAGCAGTTTACTATTTGTATAATGATCCTACTACCGCATTTAGATTTCCTAACTGAAATATTTGTCCTGAGAGTTGTTTAGTGACCAATAATTTTGGCCCTATGGTTTCATTAGAATGCGTTCGCGGTAAAAATGAAGGTTTTGCTTCAGCGTAAAACCGTTTTTTGGGTGACCTCGGTCTAATGAAGCCGTAGGGTAAGTGTGGCAGTAAAATAATTCAAATTAATGACAATATATTTATAACTAGCTACCCGCCTCGGCTTCGCACGGTTACAAAACTAAATACTAAATACACTACAGAAAAACTGTGAACATTTTATATAACAGCCATACTAACAATAATTGAACCCGTGCGAAGCCGGGGCGGGTCGCTGTTTATATATATAAACCTTCCTCTTTAATCATTCTATCAAAAAAACCGCATCAAAATCCGTTGCGAAGTTTTAAAGATTTAAGCATATATAAGGAGAAACATAAAAAGCGTTATTGTTTTATATAATAGTGTATATTAGTATGGCAATATATTAGTAGATATTAATAGAATCTATTAAAATATGATTCTGTATTAATAATTATAGGTGATCAAACGCAACAAGCAGGGCAGGCAGGAGGCGAGCGCTGTCGCCAGCGAGACAATGATGGAGAGGCTCATCGAGAAGATGATGGTTGACCTGCAGGCTGACTCCGATGATGACTCCAGCTACACAGTAAGAAAACTATTATTATAAAAAAAAACAATCAGTGTTTTATCTATACTTTTAATAACGAAAAATTGGTATTTTTGTGTCAATGGAAATAACTCAAAAACTACGGAGCCGATTTCAAAAACCCTTTAAATATTACCCTACGACTTCATTAGACCGATGTCACGCAAAAATGGCCTTACTCCGAAGTAAAACCTCCGATTTTATCGCGAACTCGGTCTAATGAAGCCACAGGGTAGGAACACATTGGCAACATAACGTTTTTGATTAATAGCTATTTCTCTATTCCAGTTAACTAATCCAATGAGCTCAAAAAGCGACCAGTCCGCAGACGACGCGGATTCTGAACAAGAACTGATGCAGAATGATGTTTCCAATAGGAATCAACGTCACAGTGACAGCTGTCAAAATACATCAAACAGAGAAAATAACATAGACAAGTTGAACCATAGAGGTAAGTAATGTAATAAATGAAAATAATTTATTAGAAATATCGAAGTATGAAAGTTTGTGATTACTTGAAGGCGAAAGGTGTTAACCCTATGGCTTCATTAGACCGAGTTCGCGGAAAAACGGAGATTTAGTTACGGCATAAGGCCGTTTTTTGCGTGACATCGGTCTAATGAAGCCGTAGGGTTAGGTTAGAAAATTCGACGCATAAATCTAGTATGCATAATATTTTTACATACTTGCAAATTAGAAAGTGATTAAAATGCCAGGGAAAGCACTAAGACCTTAATAACATCTTGAATCCTGAACTTATTTTTAAATATTTTTTTAGAAGTGCATAATTATTTGTACATATTTTTTTTAAACATTTCAATAATGAAGTAAAAGTTTTAACTATATAATGTTTTGTTCCAGCTAACGGGAAGTCGGTGTGCACTTCATAAAGCACAGATAAAGGTATATATATTTAAATATCAAATCATCAAAATATGCAACACTTACATAAGAAAATCATATTAAACCCATAAAATAGTTCAGTAACTATAACTAAATAAAAAATATTCTATGAGTAGAGAAACACAGCCTATGTGTTCTACCAGACTATGAAATTCAAATTGAATTCCAGGAAATTATACGAAGGGGGAGTGGATTTTCTGGAGGAGGTGACGCATAGGCAGAGGAATTATCCTCTTACTGTGTGTCTTCTTCGAAGATTAAGGGTAGGCAACGCAACGTAGCGGTCGCTTCGCTATTTCAGCGAGTCGAGGTGGCCGCTTGCTCGTTTGCCACTTTATAATATAAAAAAATGATCTTCATTTGTGCAAAATTTCATCGAGATTCATTCAGACGTTTCGGAGATAACTTCTAACAGACATCCGTCCATCGTTATTTTTTATATTCGCATTTATTATATTAGTAAGATTAAATTAACAATTATTTTGTTTTTACAGAATACTCAGTAAAATCAGGTCAACAAGAATCCTCGACAACCCTAAAACACTTCTATATTTTACTCTATTAGAGTAATTTTAAAATTATTGGGATTTGGCAGCAATTAATATAATAATAGGGTAATAATACATTGATTACATTCACACACAAATAAAAAAATAATAATAGACTGAAAATCGAATGATGATTAGTTTATTTAGAATTCACAATATTATTGACAATGTTTATATGTGTATGTGTTAATAATGCAAGTTAACATTATCATACAAATAAATGTTAGTTTATGAAATAACTTGTGGCGTTATAAACAGACGGAAAACAGACGAAATGGAAGCTATTCGGTGTTTCGTCTGATGAGTGTGGTGCCGGAGTTTAGACCGCTTTCCTATATATACTTCCTAATAAGGAAATGATGGGAAGAGGAAGCGGATTGGCGGGAGAGGGGACGCATAAGAAGAGTTATTATCCTCTTGCTGTGCGTCTCCTCCGTAGATTAAGGGTAACTAAAAATTATTAAAAAAAACTGACGTGTATAAAAATAGTAATCGTGACTTCGGACATTGATTATCTTGAAATATTATGACCTATTTGTAATGTCTGTTCTCACTTACGTCAGTAGCAACTGTTCAAATAATATGCTTTTTACATTGTTTCCACTGGCGATTATTTTTATAATCCTACTAATATATAAATGCGAAAGTTACTATGGACAAATATTTAAAGGTATCTGCGAAACGGCTCAACGAACCTTAAAACATTGTATAAATGTATGTTTTGTTTAAAAAAAGTATGTTTTATAGTTACGCGCAGACGAAGTCGCAGGCGACAGCTGGTTAATATTATTGACCTCTTTATCATTCTCTTTGATAAAATAGAGACAACGATATGTTTTATTACGAGGATATGGACTTTAGAATTTCACGGTTACCGTACTTTGGACTGTTTATAGCCAAGAGCATGCAACTGTTAGACTTCGACCTTAGTCGGCACAGTGAAACTCCACACTTTATATTTTAACGTAGGTCTGACTGTCGCAGGATACATTATATTAGGCGTAATCTTATTTAAAATAATTATTTTATAATAGACTTTTATTTAAATATTAAGTCGGCTCTATTTTTATAACAATGGTTAGTTTTATGATAGGCATAAAATTATGTTAATTTGGTGTTCCTATTTTTTTTAACCTTTAAGTTTACTTTTAAGTTTTTAAACATTTTAAGCACCCACAGACCTTTTTTTGTTCCTAGAATGTTTATCAATGCATTATACATTTATTTTGTATAGTTTAAACTTTTTTACTTGAGTAGAGTACGCGACATTTGATTTGGCACATCGGAATCAAAACGACTCGACTGCCCGAAGTGCCAACTTAAACGCCGTGTGACATGGTTGGTAGAAATCTCTTATAATGTTAATCGTTGACATTACATATACAATTATTATTGAATTTTAATTATATGTAAGAGTAAATATTTCAGTATGGATTTTTTTATTTTCTTAAACATAAATAACGTCTAAGGCCAGGTCTAAGGTCCAATGTGCCTCAAGATATTGTGTGATGCTTGTGTATAATTTCTTTAGTGTTAAGACGTTTTAAATCTATTTATAATCTATGCATTTTTCCCAAAGTTATTTGGCTGTGTTTCGAATAATCGAAGACTGAAGAGAAATTATGTGCAAGTCGTCCTTATTTATGTATGCTTAAATTTGTCCACATTTCATATAGATATACATAGGTTTTATATTTTTTTATAAACTGCAAAGCATTGTTGTATATTCGAAATATAAAATATTATAAAATACAGACTTTTTATTACACCTATTATCATTACAACAATGTCTCAAGGACTAGTATTTACGAGGAAAAAAATCCTAATAAATTATACCACTGTTACTATAAAAAAATCATAAATTAATCAAAGTTTAGCGTTGCAAACATACAAAAAGTAATGTTTCCGCCCGGGATCGAACCGGGGACCTTGTGCGTGTGAAGCACACGTGATAACCGCTACACTACGGAAACCCGATGGCGTAACTGCAATTGTAATATTGTTTCCTGGTGATTAAATTAAAGAAACAAATCAGTTGACAGATTTGATAACAGGAAATATGTCAGATTACCACATAACCTAGAATGATAATTGGTGCTTCTGGAACTTTTAAATAATACGAGGAAACAGGCATAACGATCATTAAAATTATATTTCGTTCGCTCTCTTCGTCCCCCGCCAACTCGACCCACCAGTCTCGCGGCTACGACGCCCGCGAATAGTCGCAGACACGGTTTGTTTCGTGTCACTTTATTGTCGGTGTTAAATTGTACCAAAATTAATTAGAAATAGTGTGGTTTCGAAAAAAACAAGCACCATGGATCCCGAAGCCTTCTTAGATTTGGCCAACCAGGTCATAAAATTGAAAATGTATCCTTATTTTGATATCGCACATTCTTTACTATGCGCTTTAGCAGTCAGAGAAGATTTAGGATCTGGTAAGTGTAATTCATTTTTAATAATGCCGCCAATACAATTAACTTCCGCATCCTGGTACAATAAATAGCTGCTATGTAGAAAGTAAATTTGTATTGAGGCAGCGCTATACAAAAATAAAAGCACCGATTCAGTTTAAAAATAGATTTGTTCCCCGCGTCTTAAATACTGTAATCGCTAAGGATCTCGGTATTAAATAGCAATTCACATAATGAAAATTAAATCTATTAGTCGATTTTATTGCAATTTAACATATGACGTCAAAAGAAACGATGAATAATATTTCAACAACACGAAATGTACAACATTTAAAATAACATGTTTGATACTCTACCAAACAGAAGTAATCTCATAGAATTTATCTGATAAACGTTTTTACAAAACAGATTTGAATTAAATTTATAATATTTTGAACATAGAGGTTAGGTATAAGATAAGAAGAAAATACAGGTGTATAGGAAAATTATTTTCATAAATATTTTCTTCATGAAGGATAGATGGCGTGTACCTAAAATTACATTGCGGTTTAACAACTAACGAGAAAATGTTTGCCTGTGAGTGGCTCAGGTTAAAAGAAACAATGTAAAAGGCCAGAAATAACCCGTTAATTAGGTATTGGAATAGTTTGATTAGTTGAACAAAAATAAACTTATTTTGGGCTCGTCCGGGATTTGAACCCGGGACCTCTCGCACCCGAAGCGAGAATCATACCCCTAGACCAACGAGCCGGTTATCAGGGATCGCGAATTTATTAGATACTTCTTCGTGTTGTAGGATTACCGAAAATACTGGAATTTTGTTTTTAGTTACCGACACTTTTCACAACAACTAGTAGTTCTTTCCTTATCATAATAAACAAAATAAGAAAACTCTCGCGCACGTTAATACTGAAGGTCCAAAACAAAATTCACAAGACTGTTCTTTGTTGCCGTCCCAAAGAGCATTGGATAACCGACTGATTCAAAGATTGTGTCACTTCCGTCCGCAACAACTAAACAAAAGACAAGCTTAGTTGTTTTATTACGTCGACAAAGTGAAATCGGCTTTTTACATTGTAATTGCTATTGTAAAAATTGCTTTATTTAATGTAAAAAATATACTGACTGTTTCGTATTGGTACAATGTATTTGTTACATTGTTGCAGGGGCTCAAGCGTTCTCCCGTAAGCATCCCCTGGCCTGCTGGCTTTCAACGATGCTGGTGATCTTCGCGGGCGGGATGGTGGCCAACGGTCTGCTCGGCGAGCCCGTCCTTGCCCCGCTTAAGAACACGCCCCAACTTCTTATTGGAACGGTCACTTGGTAAAAAAATCACACCTGACTAAAAAGTTCCAGTTGCCTAAAAATATAGATGGTCTAAACTACTTATATTTTCATTATAGGCTTTTGTTGAAGTATATTCATTTGAATATTATTAGTATCAATGTTTAGAGATATATTTTCAGGTATTTAGTATTCTACACGCCATTCGACGTGGGCTATAAAGTGGCGAAGTTTTTGCCGGTGAAGGTAACAGCGGCCGCTATGAAGGAGATCTATCGAGCTAAGAAGGTTTACGACGGTGTCAGCCATGCCGCCAAACTGTACCCCAACGCGTACATCATTATGGTTATTGTCGGTATGGTCTATTTAATTTCATCTTATCAAATCGTAGTAAAAGAGAGGTAGTCATTTTGTAGGAGAAATAGGGCAAGATTAAATGTAGAGTAAGATAACAAAACGGTAGATGTTTTTTGAGGAAATATACCCATTATTAACACGTTCGGTGCCACTGCCTCGCCTGGAGAGTTTTTTCGTGAAAAAATTACACTGATATAGTACATGTGAAACGAAACAAACTTTTCAATTTTGTTATCAATTGCAGGTACATTGAAGGGCAATGGAGCTGGCTTCACCAAGCTGTTCGAACGCTTAGTGCGCGGCGCGTGGACCCCCACCGCTATGGAAACTATGCAGCCGAGCTTGTACGTTAAAGTAATTGGTTTTATTAACACTTATTCTTGAGGAATTACAAAAATATATTGATTTGTTTGTTCCTTTAGCTACACGAAGGCATCTTTGGTCGCTTCAATTATCTTTGTTCTGGACAAGAAGACGGATCTGATCTCAGCGCCTCACGCCCTCGTCTACTTCGGCATTGTCATCTTCTTTGTCTACTTTAAGGTACGAATATTTACTCAATATTTCATATACAAACAAGAGGTTTTTATTGTGATTTTGCCTGATTACTTTGTTGCAGTTGTCATCAATTCTTCTGGGCATACACGATCCGTTCGTGCCGTTCGAAAATCTGTTCTGCGCGCTGTTCATGGGCGGCATCTGGGACTCGCTCGCCAAGCTGCTCGGCAAGGGACAGCCCAAGGAGGAGACCAAGGATACTAAGAAAACTAATTAGTGGATTCAAGTAAGAATTTATTGTTTACTAAGGTCTGGTACACAGTGACGATGAGTTCTATGCTTTTGTCTATGGTAATCGCGAATAGCTCTATAAGGTAAATGAAACTATTTTTTTGTTCGCAGGTCGATGAAAATGCTCCTTCAATTGACACCGACAATACAGATTGCGACGAATTTTCTGCACGATCAAGTACAATATTGACTGTCCGTTGTTATCGTATTTGATCGTTAGCAGAATAAGAAAATATAAAAGTGTTAAAAAAATTGAAAAATATTTAAAACATTTAAAAAAATGGCACAACGACCAATGTTAAATTTTATTAATTTTAAGTTTGACTAGTCATAATATTTGATTGTTACATAAGCTATATGAGAGATGTGGTAGGATTTTTACTTTGTGTGTGTTTTTTGCACCTTTTTTTAGTTCCTGATTATCCAAAGGTTTAAGTTTTAAAGCCAAAAGCCCAGCTTGTCTGTGCTAAATAAATGCCAAATTAGTATTAAATAATATTAATGCAATATTTTATAACGACGTAAATGCAATAAGTAATAATATAACTCGTATATTTGAATTTGCTTACAATTTCTTGACGTAGTAAAATAATTTTATTTATTGTATGTTTAGTTTTGTGTTTAAAAAATTCGAGCATTGAATTTTTAATTTTAAGTTAAGTTTTAATTTTCGACCGAATTACGATATTTTCGACTTCCTATTCAACTGATATATATTTAATTATTACCATAAATATGATTATTATAATTTGTAATAATGAAACTCCTGATCAATCCGCATGGGTGCAAGCGGTGAGAGACATGCTTTTCGTTAATTGATTAATTAATTTACAACAATGTATCAATTTATGAATGACAGTATTGATTTAAAATAATTACAAAGGAAGTATTAAACTGTTTTTATTAGAACATTAGTTTTATTGCAATAAAAGTAATAACACTTTCTATCCAAACATAACGAAATCATATCTTCATTATGGTTATGCTTTATCATAATCATCTATTATTTAATATCAAGAGACAACTTCTAATCTATATCCATACTAATATTATAAAGAGAGAAACTTTGTATTTTTGTTTGTATTGAAATAACTCAAGAACTACTGGGCCGATTTAAAAACATTGTATACTATTAGAAAGCAACATTATCCCCGTGTAATTTAGGTTCTGTTATTTAATATCACGAGAGAACTTCTAATACATACGAAATAGGGAAATAATGATTTTGGCGGAGCTTACGAGAGATGAAAGCCAGAAAAAAAACGCTGAATACATTTATCTCGAAATGAATTTTGTTTAATGAGTGCACAAGTTGTATCGTGAATATCGTTGAATAAATTCGGTCCAATTTACATTTTGCCTAGGCAAATTACAAATAGTCTGCCAATCCGTTCACAATCCACTTTCTGTACTCTTTGACATTTATCAAATTTTTAAAATGGCAACATTATATTGTGTCACTTGTCTCTTGTCTTGTGTCATATGTCACATTGTGTTTTTGTTTTTTGGTCGCGGTGAAAGGTTTATTCGCTTCGAAGTTAAAATTAAGTTTTAAAGCAAATACAAAAATCTGTATAATTGTTTTGTGAACATCATTTGCTTACTGAAATAGACTAGCAAAATGGCGGTAAGTCTTTATGATCAGTAATCAGATTTTTTTTATAATGCATAAAACATTATTCTAACCTCTGAAATTTAAAATAACGTAAAGATTTTAATTTGAAAAACACACTTATAAGCGCTTAATTTATTGTAACAGTCGATAGCAGCTGCCCAAGTACAAGAAGTGCGATCTATAACTCGCATTGAAAGAATTGGCGCCCATTCTCACATACGAGGACTCGGTTTAGATGATTCCTTGGAGCCAAGAGCAGTATCTCAAGGAATGGTGGGCCAAAAAATGGCGAGGAAAGCCGCCGGTGTTATATTGCAGATGATTCGAGAAGGTATTTATCGAATAAACAAACACGTTACTATAGTAACCGGTAATTTTTAGGTTAGGTTTAATAAATCATTTTTGAATTTGGTCAAAATGTGTGGATTATACGTGTTTGACGTGAGTGAATAGTATCAAACATATAACTGGAGCTCTAAAATGTACCTTTTATAGGAAAAATAGCAGGTCGAGCTGTTCTCTTAGCTGGTCAACCTGGGACTGGCAAGACTGCTATTGCGATGGGTCTAGCACAGGCCCTAGGTCCTGATACACCATTCACCAGTATGGCTGGTAAGTTTTCTGCAACTGAAAAATACTTGGTAACATAATTATTAAATGTATCAACTAACTTAGGCGACCGGCTGCTTGTTTGCCCCCTTCTTCTAAAAAAAAAAAATTGTAAAAAGCAATTTTAGCTGTGTGGACTTAATTAAATCTACAAATGTGTCTTCTTTACAGGTTCTGAAATTTATTCTTTAGAAATGAGTAAAACAGAGGCATTGACACAGGCTATCAGGAAATCTATTGGTATAAGAATCAAGTAAGACTTTATTACAGCTACTTTTTTCAATACAAATAAATAGGTTAATTGTTTATTAAAACATACTATTATTTGAAGAATACAAACAGAAAGACAT
>QDHC01005874.1:35364-50152 GCA_013186455.1 Papilio dardanus tibullus | reverse complement strand
CCGTGATTTTTAGTTTCTTTAAGCTTGCATTCACACGGACGCTTTTTTAACGCCTTCGCTCATACGATCGCTGTAAAATGACTCTTGTTTCGTTCACCGAGCACTCAAAATCCAACGGTGAGCTATAAAAATTTAAAAGCGCGGTGGGGAACCGATGCATGGAAATGCATTTGTACTATATCAAAGCTTTTTTGTGGTTAACGGTTTCCACTGTTGATATTATATAAAATAGTCTTATAAAAATGCAGTTGTCGAAATTCATGGAATTATTACAATAATGAATTACACATTGATATACAAACTGATTATGATTACTACTTAAAAACAATACGTACTATCGTTTAAATGTTTTATTATGCCATCAGTAAAACCTTACAGATTGCCATAAATCTACTTTTAAAACACTATCTATCTATCTTTTCGTTTACCAGGTAATGAGGTCACATAACTGCTATCAAATGGTGTTCTCATCATCGTGCACGGTGTACGGGGAGCCTGAACACCTGCCCATCACCGAGACACACCCCACGGGCAAGATCACCAATGTCTACGGCAGGACTAAGTACTTCATTGAAGAGATGCTTAAAGATCTAAGCGTGGCTGAAAAGGTGAGACGTCTGCTTTATTCTTAGTAGAGCCCTTTTGATATTTAAGTATTCCCGGACAAGTTGATAATTAACATATATCAGTTTCTCTAATCGGATAAATTAACATTCAAACAACGTAAATTCTTCTACTTTTATTTAAGGTTCTTGGACCTTGTTGATGGAGCCCTTTCCAACTCTCTGTGCCTATGCCAACATCTTGACTTTCTGATACGACACGATGTCCAGTTTCTTTTGTAATCTGGTTTATCTAAGTTGTTCTCGATGTTCCTCTCTTTCCTTCTATTTTACCTTTAATAAAGTCTGGATTATCAAAATACATAAAATTATTTACTTTTACAATTAAAAGGATACATCATTCGTCATACTCATCAAACAAGTTTCCCTCGCTTTCTAAACCGACTAATATTTAGGCAAAGTATTGGAATCAGACCAAAACCACAAATGAATACCGGTTCCGTACATCTTTAAGGTCAAGGATATTTTGTTTCCGTGATATCGTATCAAAATTAAATTGTCATGCCAATTGCCAATTTATCTTCGATAGACGAGATTTGTGGAACTTAATCGAAATTTTCATATGATAAACATCTTCAAAATGTCGAAGTTATAAACTTTTAGCGACGTAATCGAAATGGGATTTATTAAGACGCCACGTTATCTATTTTTTTCTCTTCACTCAAAGTAGTTTACTTCATTGGTTTTTTTTAAATAGAGATGGAACATCATATCTCTGCGGTACTTCAACCCGGTGGGGGCACACCCCTCGGGTCTTATCGGAGAGGACCCCACAAAGGAGTTCACCAACCTCATGCCTTTCATGGCACAAGTGGCATTGGGCAAGAAACCTGTACTCACAGTGTTCGGCAACGATTACAACACACCTGATGGCACAGGTTACTTTAAAATAAAATCAATATTGTTTATTAAAAACCTTAACCAATAGGTTAACCCAGGGCTTCATTAGACCCATGTGACGCAAAAAACAGCCCTAACCCTAGAGCGAAATCTCCGTTTTTTCCGCGAACTCGGTCTAATGAAGCCCTAAAGTAACAGTTTCTTTATTGAATATTGTAGGTACTTTGTTAAAGAGTAACCTGAATGATGATGAACTTGATAAATAAAGGTATTGAAAATAATATTTATTTCACAGGTATCCGTGACTACATTCACGTGATGGATTTAGCCAACGGTCACGTTGCAGCACTGAAGCTATTGAACGATAATCAAGTCGGCTTAAAGGTTTGTGAAGAATAGACATAATTTTTAGTTCTAAAATTATCACCTAACTTTATTAAATAACTAGCTGTTGTGGGCGACTTCGTCCGCGTGGAATTAAATTATATAGCCTATGTTACTCGGGGATAATGTAGCTTTCTAATGGTGAAAGAATTTTCGAAACCGGCCCGGTAGTTCTTGAGTTATTTCAATACAAACAAAAATACAAAGTTTCTCTCTTTATAATATTAGTATAGATAATAGTCCTGTAATCTAGAACTTCCTTTATAAGATAAAAGATTTTTTCGATCTACCCTACATTGATTCGGCTTAGAATTAGTACGCACCTTTTACGATTACAAGTTAACACATTCAATGCCATCACGATTTATTCGAATTAAAAACTAATCGGCAAACGAGTCACTTGGGCGAGAAAAAAAAATCATTTTTTCCTAACTAAAATTTCATAGTAACATAATAGATGATTATTTCCTACACAGGTATACAACTTGGGAACCGGCAAGGGTGTCTCCGTAAAGGAGCTAGTGGAGGTGTTCGAGCGTGTGACGAGCACTAAAATCCCCCTGCAGTACGTGTCGCGGCGGGTGGGCGACATCACCGCCATGTGGGCGGACGCATCGCTCGCCAGGGACGAGCTCGGCTGGACCACTAAGTACACCATCGAAGAGATGTGTAAGTACCTATACGATTTCGGTAAAATTTTGGTTTTATGAGAAAGGAGCAAACGAGTAGTGGATTGTCTAATTTGTGATCCGACGTCTATAGAATTGCGGAACGCAATGACGAGAGAGACTGTATACAGTCAAACTAGGACAAGCGAGAAGCTCGGATTTGAAAGAAACTTAAATATCACGGTCCCTTGGACCCTCGGTTATCCATGTTCGACTGTATTAAACATTTCTCGACAATTAGCTTCTATAATGTGAAATACATATTACATTGTCGACTACAGACCAAAATAACAAAAAAAACTTATCAATAATTATCAGTTATGAAAATATTGATTACTCATTAAGTGCATATTTCATTGCAGGATATGTAAATAAAGCAAATCTTAATAATCAAATAGATAATTGGCGGGAATATGAAATACTAATAGAAAAAATAAGTTACTTAACTTTTTTACTTACATATTTACCCGATATTCTTAGGTGGAAGAAAACATCGTAATGCAACCTGCACATATCGGCGAAGAAATTCAAAGATATGTGTCAATTCAAATTCAAAGTTTTAAATATTGAAAAATGCAAAAATGTAAATTTAAAGATAGTCGTGGACTTGCGGAAAATGGAGCCCATCATGGGTCGAACCTTACCCTACCTTACTTAACTATTGTTTGCTAGTACTATATAATTGAAAAATTTCAGGTATCGACTTCTGGCGATGGCAGACGATGAACCCAGATGGATATCCAAAAAATACGAAAACAACTGTTATAATTGCAAATGGAAAAAGCTAAAATTTGAATAATAAAATGGTTTATTTATAATTGTTTTTAATTATTTCTTATATTAATAATATACACATTTCAATCTTAATATCAAATATAAAAAAGACATAGTTAATTGTATTTTTCTTCCTTTAGTTCTTTTTTTTCATCGATAACTTCATAGAGTGATATATGTTGCCACTTGAGTGGTTCATAACCTACGCTTGTTGTATTTGGTAATAAATATCTTGCAAATAGTTCTAAAGCTTGAGGATTCTCAGGTGCTATGTATGAGGACAAAATATCTGCAAAATAAAATTAAAAAAACAACCTTTTTATATTTTCCACAAGGAAACACAAACCAACCCCATCACATTCAATGCCACCAACTGACATATTGAGATTACAAAGAAACCAGTGGCATTGTATGTGTTGAATTGTCTAATATTAAAACATACTCACCCAACAACGGTGGTTTATGTGAGTGTAAGGCACTTGGTACACTCACAATCAAATATTCTTCGGGAATATTCTTCACATCACCAACCTTTCCTAATATTATTCTCTCATAGGGCTGTTTTTTATTACCAGTATTAAATTCACATAAAGGTTTCAGATCTCTCGTCACTTTTACCCAATACCATGTTGTTATATACTCTACACCCCATTTGGGGAATATCAAATCTTTTAAGGCAATAATATTACTTGATGAGTTGGTGCACCAAACCGCAACAATGCAGTTATCAGCGAATAGGTTTTTAATTGGTATTGATGCTATATCTTCATTATACATCATTGAATAACTGGAAATAAATATTACAAATGCGAAAGTTACGATGTATGGTTGTTTGAAAGTACCTCGGAAACACCTTAACAGATCCTAATGAAATATTGCACAATAATAGACATAGCCTGTAAGAACACACAGGGTAAACTTACTAACTAGGGTGACATGACAGTGATCCAAAGTGAGCCTTGGCCTCGGACAAGAAAATTTCTACATACTTCGTGATGTCGCGCCATCCCGACCCAATCTTGGACGTGGGGCTACCTTAGATGTTTTTCCACCTCATCAATCGATACCTGGGGCGGCCAACCACTCAGCCATCCCAAATTCTGCGCGTTTAACACTAATAGGCTACTTATGATTTTAGTTCTGAGCAGATGGAGTTGCAAGCGATAACTAGTGTGGTAATAGTTTAGGTAATAGCTAATGTAAGCAAAATAATCTTACCTTAATTTTGAGTTTGCAGCTTTCAACCGTCTAATATATTTGTTCCACCAAGGAGGGTCTGCTATTACTATATTATATTTATTACCATCAAGTTTTTTACAACAATCTTTGACATCTCCACATAAAAACCTTAAAGTACAGCAGAATATATTTCGGATTTATAAATCACAGATTATTTTAGACCTGCTATGGACAAGCATGTATCCATACTTTTGTTTCTAGAGGGGACAAACAATGAAACAACCATGTCAACTGTTTACAATCACTATACTGTAGTCAGATTTCAGGGTGAGATCAATCCCTA
Organism: Papilio dardanus tibullus; assembly: GCA_013186455.1. Lineage (NCBI taxonomy): Eukaryota > Metazoa > Arthropoda > Insecta > Lepidoptera > Papilionidae > Papilio > Papilio dardanus. The sequence goes on along the minus strand of QDHC01005874.1, from coordinate 45,341 downwards.
ATATCCCCCTTCCCTATCCCCCTTCCCTACAGGGAAATGTCAGCAAGCTTGTATACATACAAGCTTGCTGACATTGTACAAGACAAGGAAATGTTACGACCAGATCTTAACAAAGTCTAACACCAATAATGAACCATGACTAATAGAAACAAGACCAGGGTAACATAACTTGAGCAAGAGATGTTGAACAACTTAATATAAATTATACGCACCGTGAATTCTGAGGTATAAGGAAATAATCGTCATGAATTTTACATTTAAGTGGTAATTTGGAATCGTTTCCTCCACTTATATTAGTATGATCGAAAACAGTGGATTCGAAATAGTCTCTTGCAATGTTTCTTACAGACGATGTGTCTAATAATTTGTAGTTATGTTTGAAATGTTTAATAACATCTGTTGAAATTAATTGTAGAAATTTCTCAAACATTGTTTGCACCGAAGTTGTCTGAAGAATAACAAAAATATATCGAAAATTAATAAACAAGAATTACAGTTATGTATTTAAATTTTCGTACCTCTTCATTAGTAATACTCGAGTCTTTTTTTCGTTTTCTAGCATTTACAATTTTTAGTTCGCTTGAAATATTATGAGATATTGAAAAAATTGATCCCGTAAGAGCATAAGATTTAATCTGTTCGGGCGTAATTACTACTTTTTGATAAGTTTTTGAAATGTAGCCCTCGTGATCAAGAGCACAGACATTTTTACATTCGAAGAGGACACTCATTTTATTTAATGTAATTAATTAATAAAGCATTTAAATAAGTAAAGAGTTTATTTATTTACAAACACCAGTGGTTGTTGCGTTTGACACAAGTTTGACATTGACACTGACACTTACTGTGTTAAAGTTTATGCATCATAAAAAAAATGTAAACGAAATATTATATAATATATAAGATTTTTTCTCAATGCTTCTGTTAATAATCAATACAAAATTGAATATGAAAGTACAATTAACATTCTAATTACTATTCTATCATATCTACGATGGCAGTATGGCCTTAAAACGCTGGACTTAGATCAGTGATCTTCAAAAAAACTTGTCTGTCATTTGTCAAAATGTCAAGTATATTTTGAAGATATCGAGACAAAATTTGTACGGCTTATTGTATTTATTATTGAATTTTTAAATACAATAGCTCTTCAGAAACATAGTATTATGAGTAGTTAATTTATATGCAATGAAATTATATTAGTTAATTGAAAATGAAACGGAATACTTTGTGCTAAACTTGTTTATTCAGTGACCGATTTAAGGACAGAAAACTAAAACACTTATTCGTGGAAGTGTAAATGAATACTTGAATGAATTGTAATGAATTTTAAATCAGGTACGATGCTAAATAATTCTTTAATTAATTTAAGATACTATCAGCAGACAGTAACTCTTTATAGTATAAATTAATTCAAGGCAAAGAATCAAGTTCAAGATCAATATTTCAAGCATGAAGATAATTCATTGTCTTCCTTTGTTTATTTTTCTTCACGATATCATTTATTTATGACATGTTTTTTATATAAATAAGAAAGCGCTTATGTATTCTGTTGATATGTGCTCACGTTTATTTACTGTGCTCATTTATTCAAATATTAGTTATTTACTCAAACTTGGTAAGGTGTTTTGTATCTTTTTTATTTCTAAAATAATTGCTTAATATGTCTGGCAAAATAAAATAATAATCATAAAATCATGCTAGCTTCATAAAGTGGTTGTGGATTTTAATAGTAGACTGCAAACTTCTAATTTATATAAAGATTACATGACAATGTCTAATTGGATATGCAATAATAATTAAATATATACCTTCTACTAATAATACAAAAAACCACATCCTTATAAAAGGCATATTGTCCAATAGACATAAGTTTTATTTAAGAATATGTGGTGTACTCAAGTTTTTTCTTCTCTGAGTGATAAATATTGATTTTTTTAAATGTAACCTATCAATGAGAATAAAAGATACATAATTAGAAATCTCTATTATGTATTAACCAAGTCTGTAATGTGCCAATGTAAAAAGGTTAAAAAAAGGTTAAAGGTTTTGACCCATGATGGGCCCCATTTTCCGCAACTCCACGACTAGTGCCAATGTATTACATTTACAAATTACATGTAATGAACCTCAAGGATATCTAAGCAAGGAGCACCCCATAAACTGGGTTTACATCCTCACTAAAAATCCATAAACATTAAATTTTTATCATAACATTTTCCAGTACATAGTCTTATTCATCATAAACATTATATCCATCTCTACATTATTGTACGAATCTTTTGTCGAATAATCATATTACGTAATTAAAGTCTACGGCGACTGGAACTCCGAAACTACACCTAAAAGACGCCATTTCATTCTGATTGTAACAAAAAGTTGCACAAATTGGAGTTCGGGGCGAATATTGATTAAGGGTTGGTTGCGCGTGTGTGCGGGTCACCCCTCGCGCGCAGTAGGTGCGCGCGCCTGTGTGCGTCCGCTCGCCTAGTGCCCATGTGCCGGCCGCGCCGCCCTGTGCTCCTGTGCCCGCTGAAACAATTGTAAATGTAATACGTAACCAACTAGCTAATAATTAACATCGTTAACGAGGACTCGGTTACAATGTTCAGTCTCAATATAATGTAAATCGTGATACGAACGTCCCCAGGGCGGCTAGTACGGCGCACTGAAAATCAATAAACGTCGCGAATATCGAATGTTTCGTACGTCTTCAGCCAGTGCTCGCTACGTAGACCACGGCCATGTGCAGTGTATCCTATTTTATATTACAGTGATATCGACGCGAAGTTAACGCCGTCGTCTTTCAAATGTTCAATCACAAGTTACCGACTGACTTTCCAATGCAAACCCTCCGTAAGAAAACCAGCCCTTGCAAATGTGAGTCTGTACAAATCTTACGTGTGCACTTTCAATACTTTCTTATATATAATTTCACATCACTCACCTTGATCATGAGGTGTTCTTAGATAGAGCTAAATGTAATAAATACGTTGACGCATCCCGGCTTTTCAATTATTTTCTTATAATTTGCATTTTAATTTCTGTTGTGCATGTTTCGGCTGCAACATTAGCCTGATAACGTCCAGTCGTTGCAGCCGAGAGCGCGGGGACGGAGCCGAGCTAGAGCCATATCATAATTGGTGGTGTTTTGGACAGAGGGTGTGTTGTGAGGCAGAGCGCGCAGAGCCCCACGCGCCACTTTGTAAATACGATTGTACATCGAATAATGCAGGTGTGTCATTTCCAGCATCTCCTGCGGCAGTTCGGTGAGTACATCGCCTTCACGTCTATCTGCTTATGCATTTGATTAACAAGTATTTAACATTGTAGTTGGATATATATTATAAAATGAATTGTACTGAGTGTGTATGAAAAGTACAATGAAGTATTTGTATGAACGTAGGAGGTATTTTATTGTCTTTAATGTGCGATGTTCGTTTATCTCCGTGATCCGGCCTCGGTGATCACTTCGGTCGCTGACCTGTTCTCTGATAGTCCACAGTGAATACAAAGCACCATATAATTGAAATGTCTGATAATGGAAGTAGAGAGGAAACCATTGAAGCGCGGCACTGATAACAAACTTTATTTGTTTTCCAAATTTATCGTTATTTGATCTCATTATCTATTATACAAACGAAATGTATAAATATTTGTAACTATTTCCCTCTCAACGCTTCGATCTCGTCGCGATTTATATTTGACAAATTGAATATACATTCCTACGGCTTTGGAGTTCGGCAATTCTTATCTGAATTATAGAAACCGGGTTTATAGATTTGTACCCGGAGCGAGGTGAACAACACAGGTAACTCCCAAAGTGCCGACCTTAAAAGAGTAATTGTACAGTCGGTAGTGTTTAAAACAAAAGGTCACGGATGTTACAAAACAGTTGCGGGATCGTTCCCCAGCTCAGGAGATACTAAATTTAAAAACAGGATATTCAATTAAAGCGGCAATGATGCATCGTAAATAGGGACCAAAATAGGACATACCTTGCTCACTTTTATTTCGCACTCCATCCCGCGGTTACGTTCGGTTTCACATCTATGTGATCGTTTGGAAATTAAACAAAAAAACGATGACACCTAAAAAGGCGGAATCAAGATGCCTTCTCAGCAAAGGTATTGTGATTCTAATTTTTTTCGATTACTAATACTGTACTTTTATGAGCTTGGCTTATTTCAATGCTTTTGTCCTATTTGAAATGCTTTTTCATATACACGTGTTTTTGTGTTTTATGTTGTGTACCAAACAAAAAACCTTTTCGTAGAAGCCTTCATTACAATAATTATCATTAACTTTTCCTCCAACACTAACACAGCCACCTAACTGTATTTATTTTACTTCAAGGGAAAAATAGCTTTAAACTGTTCGTACAATTTATTTAAATACCAGAATAATAAAAACATAGAATTAAATTTATTTTAAGTAGAAATATTTCAAGAATTTATATTATCAATACTCTATTCTTAAAATCTTCGAGAATTACTCATTTTAGATGATAATTTTTATATTTTCTTATATCTTAATACACTTGCTACTGTTTAAATCGTTATCGTATTTAGTGTTACTTTTTCCATAGACAAGAACGAGCCCGGCCGGTTCCTGGGCGAGGGCGTATCGTTCCGCGCGAAGCTGATCGGTGTACTCGAAGTACCGGAGGCGCGGGGCGACAGGATGTGCCAGGAGGCGTTGGCTGACCTCAAGATGGCCATCCGCGCCGCCGGCGAACACAAGCAACGGATACAGGTCCACGTCGCCATTGATGGACTGAGACTGCGCGATGATAAGACTGGGGTAAGCTTTTCCTCGAGGTCCGAACCGAAGATTAAACTGGTCCCTTTTAAGCGATTTCGTATCTACGCTCAATATGAAACTATCTCTAAAGCCTTTTACGCACTAGGATAGTGTTTTAGTCGAGTAGCAAGTATCCGAACAAAGGATTTACTAATCTATTCTACTAAAATGTTGCTGTTCGGACACGTTTTACTAAATTACTACCCTAGTGCGTAGATTTAGGCTTAAACGAGTCCGAACAGTAGTAAATCCTTTGTTCGGATAAATGCTACTTGCTACTCGACTAAAATACTATCCAGGTGCGAACAAGGCTTTAGGTAGAGCTAATTCTGAATTACGTTTTCGTTTCGGCTCCGGTCTGCTTTCGTGGTTATTTATATTTCGAAAATCAGCGGCAATGCAGTTGTACAGCGTTTATGAAATTAACAATAGAAAATATATTGTCATATAAAGTCTCACTATATTTAAATATTTTTTTCATGATGTATTCGTTTTGACTGAAGTATGTAAAATATTTCTGTGAATAAATAATTATTTTGCTAAATAAAGAAATCTTTTGACCCCGGTCGTCCGCGCCGGCGTCAAGGCGACAAGGATATTCATGAAGTTCGTAGCTCCCTCGCGGCTCATCTGCACAATATTCAATGAATACGGAAACAAAATTTACCCTTCATCGATTAATATTTCATTTGTTTTGATAACAGAAATAACTGGAAATAAATAAAATTGACGTCGTGTTTTACCCTTTATTATGTGTCTTGTGGAATAACCCGAAAGCACAATTTTTTTTTAAAGAATCAGATTGTTTTAATTTATTTTGCAGTGAAATATAAATTCGCATTGATTATTAGCAGGCATCGTTTATAACATTCGTAATATAGTTTAGTTGCTATTTCTAGAACCTTCCGAACTTTATTCAAACTTCGCTAATATGTATACAAATATTTCACCAACTTGCTAACTCTATAGAGTGCGAGGTTTCAAACTACGGCATGGTTTCTTTAAAACTTTATATTATATTGAAATACTATAATAATGGCCCGAGGGAGAGAAAGATAAACGATTTTCTCGATAACGGTATGACAATAGTTGCGTCATTCAAAATTCCTTTATGATAGTCGTAATGCCACCGATAGACCCTTTAACTTTACTTTAATAGAACATTCTGGCATTGAAAGGGTTAACATTCACGGATAATTCCAGGACTCGTTGTATCACCATCCTGTACACAAGATATCATTTATCGCGCAAGACATGACGGACTCCAGAGCCTTCGGTTACATCTTCGGCTCTCCGGACACGGGGCATCGTTTCTTCGGTATCAAGACTGATAAAGCTGCTAGTCAAGTAAGACTCCATTAAAGTTTAAAAAAAATTAAAGTCCTCAAGACTTTGTTGATGGTCTAATATATACTGTGACACAGTTGTCGAACCCGAGAACTCTACATAAATTGTTTCGAGACTCGACCCCAAATAATGGAAAAACAAAGGTAGTAAGTAGCATTTAAGAAAGAAATTGAACCATCTGGCATACTGCCAATTGAACTCGTTATCCAAAAAAATCCCCAAATTAACTGAAAACAGTAGATTCTTTTCAAACATGAGTTTATAAGCGAGTAATAAAGTAAAGTTCGTATGTATTTGGTCTATACCAAATACTTACGAACTTAACTTAACTTACTTAACTTGGTACTATTACCACAGATACAATACTAAAGAATAAAATAAAATACTTTATATGGGATGGGACCCCATAGTAGAAACATCCTTTATTATCTGTGAACTCAGTTCTATTTTGCATAGACAAAATACATTGTTTATCCATAGATCAATAGTATTTTATAAATATAGATTACATTGTATTAAATTATATAAACTGAGTTTGTTAAACATTGTCAGTTATTGACATATAGAGGTTGGTTACAGGTTGTTATAGCTATGAGGGATCTGTTCCAAGTTGTGTTCGAACTCAAGAAAAAAGAAGTTGAAATGGCTAAACAACAGTTGGAAGGAAAAACAGTAACTAATAGTCTTCTAAGACATACAAGTACTGCTGCAGAGGCTAAAATTAAGGTATGTAATTTTTTTTTCAATTTTGGTTTCGTGTATCAAAATCGTAGGTCCCAACTGAACAATCTTATCTGAATTGCATTAAAATAACTCAAAAACTACTAAACTGATTTTAAAAATTCTTTCACTATTGGCAAGCTAACTTATCTCCTAGTAACATAGACTATATTGTTTTTAATTCCGCGCGGACGAAGTTGCGAAAAAATTAAGTATTTTAATTTTAAGTAATTGATTATTGTGTCTGAATATTGCGGGTTCCTACGAGGTTATTAAAGATAATAGAGAAATTAACCTCAAACTAAGACCCTTAGGTGCGAAAGACGGCATGGTAACAAAAAAAATAGAAACTTAAGAATGCATAGAATGGTTCTTTTGCATTGTACGACAAATGTGACCATAGAACTTGCAATTTGCTACAGTCTATAAAACTGTAAATTATACTACGAGTATAGTAGTTTAATACTCGACGGAAAACATAGACTAGTTAATAACGATGGGACATATTTATTTCTTTAGCATCAGATTTCTCGATGATATCATATTCTATTCGACTTTATTTGCGAAGTTGAAATCGTTTTAGTTCCATTGACCGCTGGCAATGGAACTGGTTGTATCGCGCAAGCGCCGACAAGTAATGCACGATGATGTAATGAAACGTTCGACATTATTGTATTCGAGTCGCGCAGTATTGGTAGCAGTATGACAACGGTTTAGAGGAATTTGTTTACGGCCGGTGAGATGAGTGTCAATACAACATTATACAGCAAGCTGTGTGTGTGCTTGACTGTGATTTAGTGCATTGAAGTTTGGAAGATGTCTAGAAAAAGACTCCTGCATTCACAGAAGTTTACGTTTTTTAGTAGAGATAAGGTGAGACCTATTACGTTTTTTTTATATATTAAATAAACGTATAATACAATTAAATCAAGATTAATTTAGTATAATTCGTTGTATCTTAAAATGAAAATTCGCCGTAAACACAGAAAATGTCTCGCAAGTTTCGTTTAGACTCTAGAGCTATTTAAAATATGCCCGCACCGTTCTCCTTTCCTGCATTCTTAGTGTATTTAATCATCAGTGTAATATAGTCATATTTACGTAAAAATTTGACGTATTTTTTCACACGATTCTATTCAAGAAAATTGATTCCGCTTTAATTAGTTTAACTCAAAAAATTATAAATTAGCAAAGAAATCAAATCGGTCACCGTGTTTGAAACTGGCAGTACCTTTTTACAGTTATTATGGAAGAATTTGAAGCTTTTATTTTTCATTGCGGTCGTGTTTTAATGCCAGTATTATAAATGATTTAATGATAAACGAAAGTTTGGTCTGTATTATGGCTTTGTAGATCTTTTAAACAATGAGGTGTAACTTTGCCAATGCCTTTAGAAGTAAATAACGATTTTAATGCGGTTTTCTTTATTCCGAAGCTAGGATTATGGTGTTCGATGTTTGTAGATTTGTTGTCACCTGGTAGACCTCTCTTTCTCTTACATCAACTAGCTCTTTCTTCCGTCGTCTGAGGTATTCATTGTAATACTTGCAGAGTCTATCAGCGGGGGAGGCGAGCGGGGTCAAGGCGGGCGAGGGGGGCGCGGGCGTGTCCGAGGGCGGCGTGGCGGAGCTGGTGGACCTCGAGCAAGAGCTGTGCTCGCTGCGCCGCGGACTGACGCAAGTGGAGGGCCTCACACCCTCCGCTGACCCATTCGGGGATTCCTTCTTGGCACCTTCGCCGGTATGTCGGCAGGCTGCCAGTTGTACCAAAATATAATGCCAAAAGAAATCTCTTTTGAAGTTATTTCACTATAAATAGTATTATAGTTCTAACTTTTATGCGTCCCCCAATTGTGCATGTTGCATATTTCTGATACTAATTTTGGACTAAGGGATTCCCTTCAACGTGTTATCGTTTCATTTCAGAAGGGTCTGTTGCCGCCTCCTCCGGGCACGACGACTCGCGGCCGCAGCACGCCCGCAAGAGCCGCCTTCAGCCCCAACAAGCCGCCGGGAATGTCCTTCGACCTGAGCGCAGTCGTCGGCGACTTCGAACCCCAGCCAGCAACTCTCGTCGACGATCTCCCCGACCCTCCGGTGAGTAATATACCATTAAACTTTACTAGTGTAGTATTGTATGTGTATGGAATAAATGAATACATGTTTCTTTTTCAAACAAAAATTATAAGAATTACTGGAAGTGTCCGATCTTCGTATCTATTTATTCCTGATGATGTCTGTTGCATGATGTGTTACTTGTCCGTCCGTAGCTTCACCCAGCACTGTACTGCTCCACACGTCTCGTCACATGTCCTCAAAGATCAATGTTTCTTACCGTAGAACTGTGTGCTTTAGTGACTTGTGTGACTAACGTAACGCCCCACTCTCCCGCGGTCGCTTCCGTCTGCAGCATGCCTCGTCCCCTCGCCGCCGTCGTAGCACTAACGAGTAAGAGCGCGTGTGAGCAGCGCCGGTGATTGTCATGAGAATACCTGTGTTACAGGTGCCCCAGCCCGCAACGTCGGCCACCTCGATCACTTTCGACGTATTCACGGAACTAGACCCCCTCGGCACCGGCCGGAGTAAACCTTACGTTGACAAAAAACTCTTCTTTCAGGAGCTCAAAAATCCACCAAAGAAAGTGCTCAAAGACCTCGTACCGTCGCACTCGCTCCTATCCGATATAGCGCCGGTGGCGAGCGAGGCCAAGGCCGAGGGCTACGGCCCGCCCACCACGCTGACCTCCCTCACGCGCCACTCGGGCGGCTCGGTGGCCGTCGCCGAGACCCCCCGGCCCCCGTACCCGGGGGCCCTTTTCACATCGGACCCCTTCGCGGAGACCGATCCCTTCGATACCACAGATCCCTTTTCGGACACTTTCAAAGACGATCCCTTCACGAGCATGCAGGAGTTCCCGAAGTCTAGCTCGGTGTGCATCGACGAAACCAAGCAGAAGTTGATCCGCGAGATCGCCATGGAGCGCGAGGCCGCGCTCGCCGCCGCCAGGGGCGCCTTCAACGGCCCGCTGCAGGTCACCCTGCCGCCGGAGCCCACGCCCAAGTCGCCGCGCCTGCATAGACAGGTTCGCAGTGCATAGCCATTTAATTT
>QDHC01005874.1:4287-21105 GCA_013186455.1 Papilio dardanus tibullus | reverse complement strand
CCGGACCGGCAACCGAGACTCGCTGTAGCGGCGCGCCGCGCGCCTTCGCTCTGCGCCCTACGCCCTACGCCCGGATTGCGAGTCGCGACTACCGCGATACATTTTCTACTTTATAAATACTTAATTCACGTTCGAGCACAGATACTTGGAAAGCTTTCATGTCGTTTTCAAAGTAGGAAAGGGAAATAATTAAATGCAATGGTACTCGATGCAGAGTGTGTAAGCCGACTACCGATCTACGACTGCGATAATGTTCTAAATATTCCTTGACAAAAGCTACGTTGCCCGACAAGTTTTATGACATGCTTCAAGCATCCAAAAGTATCCCATGCTCTTTTCGTGGAGTAAATAAATGAATCGCAATCCGGGTATGGGCGAAAGGCGCATACGGAGGCGCGGGGCACGTCGCATAAATAGCCACAGAGTTTTCTCGGGGGCGTTAAAGACCTGTAACTGGCTGCCGGGGGGTTATTCTGTCTACAGCCTATGCGGTGGCCGCTGGCGCGTGGCGCAGGGACCCCAAAGGACACCGCTATTACTTTATAAACATTACAATTCCACGACAATGACATAGAGAAAAATGGATAAGTAATGTAAGCCTGTTCAAACCAGTGGAACCAGCGAGCCATACTTTTAGTCTTTTAGTTTGGTGGAGCATTGAACCTGTGGCGGAAAATCGTTATTCTATTAAGTAAATGTTCACGTTACACTCAAATACTTATACGAATGCACTTACTTTGATACCTTAGACAAAATAAAGTTTTTAGTACATGGCACTTGATACCATCTCTAAAGACATTAAAAAAGTAATATAATTAGATTAAAATAAAAGATATAAAAGCGTGATTGAGCAAATGTTTAAAATGAAAAACCAATTTCTTTCGTTAAGTTAAACTTGAAAATTAATATTATGTTTATGAATTACTAACGAGAATTTATTCTTTTAAACCGGATAGGGGAATTCAATTCATTTCGTCTTTTATACACTTTATACTGACCTCGTTCCTTAACTTGGAGATGTTGGTGCCACCTTTGCCGATAATAGACCCCGCCACCTGCCGATTGCCACATATTTAACTACCAACAATCTTATAAACAGTTATATTTGTGGGTTATTTTGATTTGCAGTTTGCACGTAACATTTCTGCTATTTAGACAAAAAAAAACGTGGAAATTTCGTATCATTTATAAATTTTAATTCTGAAATATAATTCAAAATAACGAAAACGCATCACGAGACTGAGATTTTTCCAAAATCATAGTATATATTTGAATTATTTGCAAATACTGCATACTGCATACAGGAGCAGCTTACCTTGCTAGGGATGAGGAAGGTGACTTCATCATCAGTCTGCCGTTGCCGCTTGTGCACCGGCCCGTCTTCTCCGTACGCGTCGCGCTTCATGTCGCCTACACCAAACACATGCGTTAACAATGAACTATGCCAAAAAACTGATTATGAAAATCCTAGTACCACATTTAGCGTCGGATACGACGTACACTGGGCCCTTGATCTAGCTATAATATTCTTAGCATTCACCAACAGGATTATTCTTGTTTCTATCTTATTTCAGTAATCAAAAGTAAATCTAGTAAATTAGTATCTATTTCTCATCTATACTAATATTATAAAGAGAGAAACTTTGTATTTTTGATTTTTTATATATTTTTTTGTATTGAAATAACTCAAGAACTACTGGACCGATTTCAAAAATTCTTTCACCATTAAAAAGCTATACTATCCCCGAGTAACATAGGCTATATTATTTAATTCCACGCGGACGAAGTCGCTCACAACAGCTAGTATTGAATATAGCGTGTGTGTTTTAGCATATGCAGTAATAGAATAAAGAAATAAGGCAAGTAATGCCGGGTCGGAGGCCGGGGGAGCGTCGCCGGCGGCGGCGGGGCGCGCCCCTATCGATCCTCATTGTTTACCGCCAAACAATTATAAAGCGCGATCCTCATTATACGCACTACTCGGAAACTTACGTTGACTCACACTGATTTATTATATTTTTCTAATAATATCTTTTTTTTAGCAGATTAATTTAGTTTACCGATTTTGATTTGTTTTTTTTTTATTAAGCAGTCCCAAACTTTAAGTAAATAGTTAGTATATTTATCATAGTCGTTGCTAGTATTTAATAATTAGAAAAATCTGAGCCCTTTGCAATACATTTAAAAAAATACCGAATAGAGCTAAAATAGAAACTTCGAGATTTTTTGCTCCGTGTCCATCGCGGCTAATTACGAGTTATAACAGTTAAATTAACTATTTAGGCAAATCGGTACATAATTAATGCTATCAAAAAATACTTTTAAAGCCAAGATCGCATACTTTTGTACTCTATTGTACATCAAGTGGTATTTCTTATAATGTGGCGCCGAGGCTAGCGTGTTAACAGAGCACTTGCAAACAGCCAGTACTGCTAAATGTATATTGAATTGATATAACCCCCGTTAACTTTTAGGGTCGAAAATTTATAATAATAACCATTAATTTTCACGATAATGTTTTAATTTAATTATTCGCCATTCCACGATGACGTTGAACCTAGTGCTTTCTCTATATTAGGAAACTTAACAAACCTAACTTAAAAAAACCGTCTAACTTAAGCCGGCTAAAACGTTCATTTTTTGACTGTACAGTTTTAACTGTCCTACACGGAAATTTGAACTGCACAGTCGAACTGTACAGTTCTCAGTTTTGACGGTGTTAAAAAGATATGAAAAGATATGACGTTTTGAATATTCACGGTTTAGCCGTCTTTTTTGACCCGGCCTCACCTTTCTTTTTTTTCACCCCACGCCAATGTAGCGCAGTTTAACTGTACAGTTAAAACTGGGCGTCTGTAGCCGGCTTTACTTTAATAATATTTACATGCGAAAGTTTGATCTTGACAGGAAACAAATGGTAAGAGTCAAGGCACAGTGATCTTCTACTAATTTAATTACAAACGTAATTAATTTAGTTTCATTCTCTTCCTGTGTCCTCTTAGTTTCATCTGTTATGATTACCCAATACATTGTATTTCAATCAATACAGCTAATGCTTACTTTCTTTTACAATGCTTCCGGTCCCTATATCATCATTTCCACATTATGTATGATATAAAGTTTATTATCCCTCACAATTTATTAATAAGTTTTATATATTTAATCAAAAAACATTTTTCTTTCAAGTATGTGTAAACACACTTCCCGTTTGTCGTAAAAGGGAAGCCGTAAACGTCCCTTTGTTGTCTTTGGATATCCAAAACTATTTGACCAACAAGAGTGTTTCTTTACAGATTGTTTTTTTCCTATCCTAGAAATGAATTACTTTCTTTTCAAAAACATCCTACACGAAGTGACAGATAAATTGACTAGTATAATAGTAATGTAGTTCGACCAATGATGGGCTCCATTTTCCGTAACTCCACGACTACTATGCGTATTTTGCGTGACTACACACATATCTTTGAATTTCTTTCTTTGACTAGTATAATATTCTTTCCAATTAATTTCTATTATTCTCTTTGAAATTAACAATTATGTATTCCTGAACCAGTAAGTTGCAAGTAGAAATGCACGGTTAAAAAGTTAATGTGTTGTAAAAACTGGGAACAAAAAGTATCTATTCCTTGATTGGTACAATATATAAACCCGGGTAAACTTGCTTTTATATTGTAAAAAGGTAGTTTTCTAATTTATGTGCAGTCTGACAATTTTAAAACCAACATATTCCACCCGGTGGGCAATTTGACGACAGAAAACGTTTACGACGCAACCGCTATGAAACGAGCGAGCGTGTATCGCTTTTCCTTAAAAGGGTTGTAAACGATACATTAAAGTGATTTGATCACTTTTCTTATACATATTACCTTAAATGCAATTTTATAGAAAGTCATATTAAATTATCATCAACAGTAACATAATTGAAGTTGTTGCTGACCTGTAAGGTGCGTTCACAATATTTGGCCAGTCTAGATGTTTTGTGAACTTTATCATTCCCACAAAAATATTTTTTTCAAAACCATATTATGTTGATCCGTCGCATAAGTACAAAATAAGGTAGAATGTTTATGATGTAGGTAAATAAGAGATTCACGAGTCACGACTTTATATTATGTGACGTTATTCTTTTACATCACACCAACTATAAATTTACCACGCTAAAGCTAAAAGAAAATGTTACGACCGTATTAATACTTGAGCATAAAAACGCGCCAATAAGATGTCTTAGACTAGAAATAGACAAGGACTATTTTATGGGCTATCACATTGTAAACATGTCTATGGCTGAAAACGAGGTGGTTGAGTGGCAGGTGAAAGAGGTCAGTGGCTCCCACAGGTGCACGCCCAGCGGAGCCGCGGCGTCGGGAGCGCCGACACAAAGGACCACCTAACGCCATTCCCCACAATGACAAAACTGGCTCCAGTACGTCGCGGGCAAGCACGCGCACGCCACCATACATCGCCCTGATTAAATCACCAGTCACGTCAACTGACTGACTACTACGACGTAACAATTTCTTTAAATTTTGATTTAATTTTTACAATTATGTTTTTATAAACGACTACAACATGAAACCAGGCATCTCGGCAGGTGCATTGCGCACAAAGAAGACGTACATCGGGAACATCTCGAAAAAAGAAGAAAAACGCAAGCGCTACTATACGCCATATGTCATTACCATCTGTCTCACCTGCGACCGTTTCTTACAGAAGCGACGGTTGCGACCCAGCCGAGCCCGTCGTTACACATCTGTCGTTTTCAACACTTGAACATTTATTCCCCATCAAAATATACATACGCTAATTGACGCGTATGTGTGCAGTTATTTCTAACTATATTAAACGTCTTATGAATATTGCAAGACGACACTTTCCCCGAAACATTTTGGAAACATTCAAAAAGAGCGGGCGAAAATTACTCACCTATGATTCAAGTCGGCCGCCTAAACAGGGCTGATCGCACCTAGAACAAGAGATATGCCGATTAGATCGACGCGCTTTTTTTCTTATAGGAATAATTTTGTCGAAGTTAACATACATGGTGATGGATGTAAATGAGTAGCGCGTAATCTATCATCATCGAGCACGGTTGTGCAGGTGGGCAGGTGACCGGCCCGCAAGGCGTGCGCGCTTCGACTGGCAGCTATCGGGCTCCGCACGGGCGTTAGTAGGGGCGCGCGAGACTCCGGGGCGCCGGCGTCGCACATGCGCAGCGCCGCCGCCCCGTCGATACCACCCCTGCCTCTGCCTCTCATTGTGCCCCGGAAACGACGACTTAACGAGTCACACCGCAAGACGACACCCTGTTCCATGTCTAGAGCAACCTACATACCTCTCGACGACCCCTGCTACTCTTACACAGCGGCAAACTTTGTTGCTTTCGATTTCAAAGCACCGAGAATACCGTACCGCTTCGGCGCCGGGTTAAATAAACCTTGCCTCGTTTAGAATATCGCCTTAAGTAAATACATAAGGTTACTACAACTGTGATTTAACTTTGCTTTAATAAAAAACGGAATTTTGTTTTTCATTCATTTGAAAATGTTGTTTATAGATCACATATTTCTATGAACAGTTTCAATTAAAGTTATACGTAATATTTTCTATTGTCTCATTAAATGCTCAATAAGTAAAAGCTCCAAAAGAGAGCGACAACGTGAGCCGTAAGTCCTGATACAACAAAGCTAAAGTAAGCGTAGCGTAACATATAATTACGCTAATAGTAGTTAATTGAATATTAATCATAATTTTGAACCATTATTGATAATCAGCAAAATGAAAGTTAAAAGTGAATTTATCGGTGACATAATTTTTAAGAAATTCAAAATATACTATGAATGACAACTTGTTTAACAATATTATTCGAGAATAAAAAATATGAGCGATATTATCCAAATTAGGTTTAACGTGACTCCGAGACCAATCAGGACGAGGTTCTAAAAAGCTTAATAGTTAAGCCTTAACGCACATATGTCTATGTGGCTACGTATATGCGCATATTGACCGACGAGTTCCATGTAGCCATCTATTTGTCAATAGCTAATGGGCCGCCGATGAGGCGACGATGTCAGAGACAATCATCACCCAGGCAACAGACCGACAACAAAAACATAAAGAGGATTTATAAGATAGAATTTTAATATACCTGCCTATAAAATTGTGAAGTTGATAATTTTAATTAAAGAAACTAACTGAATATGAGTCAGAGTATTCATGGCTGTCCATTTTGCATGACCATCCTAGCTTTTGTTCTTCCTTCATATCCATAACATCCTCTACGCCAAACATGCAACGACATTATAATTATTATACGTTATTTATCTAAAAATATGAACAACGGTATATCTAGTAGACTATAGAAGTATCTTCTCCTCAAAGACATTTAAGAAGAGAGAGGACATCATGAGCAAAATAGTTTAGCTGGGCGCTTCTCTGTTTGGACAGAGATCAGGCGTAAGCAGCAAAGGTAAGAAGCATCTTTTCGGTTCAAACAACCCTGTTTGACTAAAGTTGCCAAGTTAATACTGAGTATTTAATTTACCAATTCGAAGTTAAAATACTTGAAGGAAAATGTCACCTATAGCCTCTCTAAGACAGTATTAATATTTGAATCTCTGCTAGTGCTGCTAATAATAGCTACAGTTCATCAAAAACACTATTTCTAACCATTTATTTTAAGGTTAAAGTGCTGTTGAATTTGCATAACATAAAAGGGCTCTTGTAGAGCAAATTGTAATTGGCAATATTACGACGAGACCGTCAAACGGAATGCCCACTTAGCCTTATTACTAAAACTATGTTGTCTAGCTTCTTATTAGGGAGGATTTCCACTGTCGGAACATTTAAATAAAACTGTTATCAAATACGGAAGAAATAATCCAAATAGAAAAAAAAAGAAAATATTCATATTGATATAAATACAAAGGCAATAAGGTACGAATCCGGAAACAATAGAGCCAAGTGGCGTCGAAAAATATCTTGGAAAGTAGGTCGCTTGAAACACTCATGAAAATCATAATATGCGGCATTATACATTCTGTGTGAACGTGCAGGTGACAAACAAATGCTGCATCGTAATGTGAGAACAACGCGGCTTGTATCAGCTATCAAACCTCACCTGATTGTAGACTTACTTTTCCTTACAAAGAATATTAAAAGCATATACGAGTTGAACCTGTAATTTTGTTCTAGCTAGCTGCTAAAATATTCAGCGATCGGTGAGAAAGAGTCGGTTCACGACAGCCGGCTTGGACTATGAACACCAGGCTGATTGGACACGTACTGACTTAGGTGTCCAGAGAACTAGATTGTAATAAACTTTATGAACACAAGTCTGCCTCACAATGGCGATCTTTTTTAAGCTTTATTCTTCGTTTTCAAATAAAATATATTGTAAATCCTAGTTTTTATATGCCATGGACAGTCAGCTCAAAAATGGACTGCAATATGACAAAAAAGCATTGTCTCCTCAATCTGTAGAAAAACTAGTAGTATCCTTATAAAACCGAAACGTGTGGTGACCTCTCAAGACAAGTGGGCCGTCTCAAAAGCACCGCCACTAGCACGCAAACCTCCCCGACTCCACGCAAATAGCAGAGAACCAACAGATGTCTAGTTGCCATAAAACTGTTCCACGACATTTCTGCTTTATAAATATTTTATGGACTCTATGTTGCTGTCCGATTCAAAATAGATTTCTTGATGTAATATTAAATTGACCTCATTTAAAAAAAGTTGCATTACTGTACTTTTTTACTTAATTAAACTTCTACCTGGCCTATTGTGCAGCAGGGCGAGCCGCCCAAGTTAAAATTAATATCATCCTATAATCACCTGCGTACAATCTGGATGTATTTAAAAATATTATCATACTTCATAGTATAGTTAGTAGTACAAGTAGCAAATGAAGTTCATACTTAGTAAGAAGCCTACGTGTTCTTTCAGACTATGTCCAAAATCTGTGCGAAATTTCATAGAGATCCCTTCACTTGTGGAGATGTGTTCAAACAAAAATCTAGCCATCTAAACTATATGACTAAAGAAAATAGCTAAAACACTGTTTAAAAACGGATTTTGTTTTTCTATGTACAGTTTCCCTTGTACTCAATTACTAAAGGATTCTTTTTCCATGCTTGGGTCAACCGCTCATTAATATCGGACATTTCTAGATTAGTTTTTTCCATTCGATGTGGTAGTTATGTAATTAGGATAAAGGGGGGTGTTTTCACCCCTCGTGGCCTTTCTGACAACAGTTAACTATTCCGTTTCCTTGCTAGCCAGTGCGTTAATATTTGATGTATCTATCGATCATAACTTCTTCGAGGCGGTGTATCGGGCGTTGAACAAATGGTACTTGTGTTCCATATAATATTACTAGCACGTACTTATCATTCGTTTTATATTTTCTTAAATTTTATGTAGTTCTATACGTGTTTAACAATATCGATATACAGAAAAACCAATAAAATTAAAGAAAAGATTAATTTTTTTGTAATAAAAGACGCAATCATTCTTGCAATAAAGTTTCTATGAAATTCCTAAATGAGATGTTACTTCGCTTCGACGCGGTCAACTCGCGTTTTCATTCAAGGGTTTTAATTATAATTTAGTTATCCACGTACATATTGCAATTAATTTGTTTCAATAATATTAATATTGTCTGGCAGTGTACCTAGCAATAAAAGTTGTCTACATAGCGTGTATTGAATAGGTACAGACGGACACCAGTAACTACGTGTAATGGTTAAAGTTTTGCGTGATAGGTAAAGAAGAATTAAAGTGAATTTACAATGATGCACGACCATCATGGGGTGGTCTTCATGACTTATGAAGATTGTGGTGGTGGTTAGTCGGCTACAAATAGTTCCAACTGGTTCCATCGGACATTTCGTGATGGTAATTGAGCTGGGGCGCGGCGCACGACAGGCGCAGTCGGCGAGACATCTCGTCTACGTATATATTCGTCTCTGGTAATTTCCTCGTCCTCGTGTATTCAAACTTCGGTTTGTCCGGACCGCTCTCATGCATATGTCATGAGTAGTTGCCGCGCGACGGTTTGTTGTCGGTCGGCCTAGGTGCGCGGGAACGGCCACCATCGGCCACCCCACAGACCCACCACCTATAATTATTTCGTTCTACTTTCGATTCCAGTGAGCTATTGGGACCTCCCTGCCACCCACCGCAGGGAAAGGGATGAGGCGGCAATTAGACTCCACTTTTTCTCCAATAGCCCGCACGTAATGGCCATGTGGTGTGTATTGCATGTAAGCTCAAATTAAATGGCGGACACCGTAAAAGCAGTCATAAGTGCGATGAGCGCACGCAAACCAATAAATAACGCGACAGTATTTATTGTCCCTACAGAAAACGTTTTTTGTTTGATGTATTATTGAAATAAAATTCATAAAAATGTTTTATGTTTATGAAAAATTATTGCTACGTGTGTTTGTAGTTTTTACCATATTTATACATTTAGAGCAGTAAGTTAAGCGCTGATTAGTAATAAACAGGTCTTATAATCCCCGCTAGATTTCACAAATAGGTTTTTTTCTATTTTCAAGTTCCTTATGAATGTTTAGTTCACTTTACTTTTCTAACTTTCCGGTTATGACATCATAAGGAAACCATCACATAGATATGTGTGAACAAATTCAAGTATATGTTTGTGACCAACCATTAACACACTAATCTGATGTATCCATAGTAAAGGGTAGACTGGAGCCCCATTGCGTGTACATATACAAAGACAAACCACAATAAAATGTAGCTGGACAGTCACTGAATAACGGTTTTAAATTGCTTTCTTAAACTACCCAAGCTTGGTTAACATTAACCGATGAATTGGTATGGAATATACTTTTATCAACATATTTGTTATGCAATACATTATTTGCCGTAGAAAGAGAACACATTAAAGTACTAACAGAGATAAAAATCATGGAAACAACTTTTCTAAATATCTCAAATAAAATTCGAAATAAATTAATCATATTGTAGATCCAGTAAATTTATTAAGGTATAGTGTTTTATTATCTGTGTTACCCTAACTTGCTAATTTGTATATTGATCTAACTTTTTATTAAATGCGTATGTACTTTTTAAATAGAGGGTAAATATATGTTAACTTGTTATGTCCAAGTTTTGCTCAGCATATCTAAACTTTGCATTTAAACAAAATTAATATCCTCGTAACGATGAGGAAAACTGTAAATATGTTTTATTAACAAAGTAATAAGTACAGAAGTACTTACTAAACAACATAACCAACAAAATGTTAACGTTACATATATAGTTTGATGCTTTGACGAATTATGATTAAATCCATCATAATTGAATTATGTCCATATTATAAACATAACAAGCATTAAAAAGCCGGTTCAAATGAATCAATACCATGACGTAAATTTTAACAAACTAATACAAAAAAATCTTAAATTTACTATTAAAGAAAAATACTTACCAAGATAATTAGTATTAAACTGGTTGTTTTGTGTTAAAAATATTGAATTATGTTTTCACTTTATAATGAACAATATCATTTGCTAGATATAAGTACCCAGATTTATTAGGTTTATGATTCACAAAATAATAAAAATGGCGGCAATGGGAGAAAAATGGCAACGGTAGGAAGTGGTAGAAAAGGTAGCAAAAAGATTGAAAGAAGAAAATTATATATGTTTTGGTAATTTTTTAATGTTTAAAAATTGTCCGGAAGAAATATTACAAAAAAACATTTACTTAAAATTTTTTGTAATCAAGTTTTCGAGTATAGTTCTGATTAAAATCGGTTTAACATCAGGAAACATTTACATATACTTTAAAAGATAGGTTTTAAGTTTTAATTGAAGAAACCATGAGTGAAATATATAACACTTAATATTTTATTAAATAAAAGAAATATAACAATCCAGAAAATTACTGTGATAAGCTTTTCATTTATGTTTTTTTTTTTCATTAACTGTTACTTGTTTATTTATGCTTCTTAATTAGAAACTCGATTTTTTTTAAATATTCTTTGTTCCTAATACTGCGATATTTTTGCGCCGAATGGCGTTAAGCGTATGAGCATGCCTTACCAAAATTAAAAGTATAAATGGGATGTTTGTCATTTTGACAATGTCAAATGTTCAAAAGTCAATGTCAGCTGTTGAAATAAAATTGCGAATTTATGAATTTACAATCTTAAAGTTTGATTAAAGGTCGTTCATTTAATTCAATCGTACTGTATATAATTTTGTGTGTAGTACTATTTTGTAAATAAATTTTGTAAATATGTTTTGTAAAATTCTGTAAATATGTTACATTTTATGGTAGTTTGTAAAAAGATCTAATTCTTCGTATTTTATATTTTGAAAAAGAAATGAAAAATGAATAACAGTTCGGATTATATTTATTGGTCAGAGCTACATTGCTCTAAAGACGCACTGACTGATACTTATGGATGGTTTATGCAGTTTTTGCTTGCTGTTTTAGCCTTTACGTGCTTAATTGGTAAGATTGCCACACTTTTGTCCTTTACTTGTTGCGAAGTTCAACGTATTGCCAATGTCATAATCTTAATAACGCCAATTCTATTTTTCTTAATTCAATTACTTGAAAGTGCTTTAAAAGTATTAAGTAATGTCTTCTAGAAGACTTACAATTCATTTTTTTTTGTTCTTTAGGTAAAAGATTCTGTGAGCCCCGTTATGCTCGAAGACCTTGGTTGATCTGGTTCTACGATACATCGAAACAAGGTTTAGGTGCCCTCATCATACATGCAGCTAATGTATGGCTATCACCACACCTTACAGGAAATCCATGCACATGGTTAGAATATACTATATGTATTTATAACTTAAATAACTTATTTCTACTTTTATAGTATATCAGGTGTTCATCAAATACTAGCTGTGGCTCGCGACCTCGTCTGCGTGCAATTAAATAATATAGCCTATGTTACTCAGTTAATGTAGCTTTATAATAGTAAAATATTTTTTTTGAAATCAGCCTAGCAGTTCTAAGTTATTTCAATACATACAAAAATACATAGTTTCTCTCTTTATAATATTAGCACAGATAAGAAATCATTGTCTAATACATTTTATAATTGCAGGTATATAGTGAACTTTATGTTAGACTCAACATTAGGTTTGCTTATAATATGGGCTGGAATAAGACTGGCTCAATATTGCGCCAGGACTTATGATGTTCCATTAATTAATTTTGGTGAATATGGTAAGTTCTTATCATAAATGCATGAAGGTTAATGTAAGCCCGTTTGTACACTAGTTTACAGAGAGATGTAAGCCGATTAGAGACTATAATAGCAAGTAATCTTGTGTACGAAGAGCCTTGCTGCCACCCCGCACCTGTATGACTTGTTGACTTTTGTTCTTCCTCCTGTATTATTAAGTAGTAAAGAGGTTTTATTACTAGCTGTAGTTCACAACTTCGTTCACGAGGAATTAACAAATATAGCCTATGTTATTCGGGGATAATGTAGCTTTTTAATGGTATAAGAATTTTTTTTAAATCGGCTCAGTAGTTTTTGAGTTATTTTAATGCATACAAAAATACAAAGTTTTTCTCTTTATAAAAATAGTATAGATTATTAAGGTGCCCCTAACCCTATAGCTTCTCTAGGCTGAGTTTGCGATGAAAACGGACTTAAGTCGAAGTAAAATGTCCGCTTTTATCGCGAATGCGGCCTAATGAGGTTAGCTGAGGTAAGGTACCTAGGATAAAGGTGACCTTTAGTAGGCTTAAAATAGTTTAATGTTTTCTTTATTTTTAAAGTAACTAATGTTCTTTCTAGGCAAACCACCAATGTGTGCAGCTTGGATATGCCAATGTATTCTATACGCTGCATTAGCGACGTTTGCTAAATCAGTTCTAGCGTTAGTACTTCGATTACCACCTGTGGTGGCTGTACTCTCCACACTAAGACTTTCACCCGTCTCCGATCCACGTTTGGAGCTCGCTGTTGTTATGCTCATCATTCCATTCTTTGTAAATGTATGTTTTTTATAATCTTTTTTAAACTAGCTGTTGTGCGGACTTCGTCCGTTTGGAATAAATTAATATAGCCTTTGTTACCTGGAGATAATGTAGCCTTCTAACGGTGAATGATTTTTTGAAATTGGACCAGTAGATTAATTAAACAAGGTTTTACATGTCATTTATACTTATCTTAAACAGCATTAAAAAAAGTCGTTTCGTTTTAATATGTTCAATTAAAAGGTAATATAGATCTACATAAAATAGATACGCCATGTTACTGAGTGATAATGTAGCTTTCTTACGGTGAAAGAATTTTTCTAATTATTTCAGTAGGTTTGAAAGCTAAAAGCATAATCAATCAAATCTTTCCTTCTTTATAATAATAAAAGAACATAAGAACATAATATAATATATTTCGTGCAACTTTAATACAATGGTATGCTTTGTTTCAGATTTTAATATTTTGGGTGACGGATAATTTCCTAATGTACCATCCGAGAGGAGTGAGTTCAAAGATTAAAACTAAGGTATGTGTATTTTTATCGTATTCATGATAAGTTTGAACTTCACGACCTCACAGATAATCTATGATAATTACAATTAGAATTTTCTTACATACATAAAAGGTCAAGATACAAAAGTCTTTCCTTTGCGTTATGTAAGATCTTTATAAATGCAACAAGTTTAATTTATTTCACGAACTATTTTATGCTATTGTTGATAAGTGATAAATATTATCATCTTTTATTAATTACGTAGCTTGCGTCCTACATATAATGTGTTTATTTATATTAAAAACCATCAGTAGTTTTGTTAAATAAAGAATTGTAATACCATTTATTTGAAGTGAAATCTCGAAGTACCCTTGTAGTTGGTTGTTTCTCGATGGGCCGATCGGTCCACCAATCCAATCAGCGCGAGGGTTTTTTCCTAAGTACAGTGAACGATCGAATAAGAAATCATGTGGAATTTGTTCAATAAAAAATAAATCGATGAAAGTCAGCAAAATCAAAAGGCGCACTTAAGTCGAAACTTATAAACATTTTTATTGTACCTACCTTATTAGAAGTTGGCAAACGAGCTAGAGACCACCCAAATCGGACAAAAATGGCGAAGTTAGTTAGTTAGTTTATTAAGTAATAGAAAAGCGTCCGCCATTATGGGAAAGACTCACTTTGACTTTTTACATTCACCATTGTCTTCATCTCATATGGTATATTTAAACAGGTACGATATCAATCTATAAAGAAAGAGAAGTCAGGATCTGATGACGAGGAGCATTCAGCCGATGAGAGACTGCTTGGTGCCAACGTATGACACCACAACCAGCCCCCTGTGTTCCGGGCTTAATTGGCAATCTCCTACCTTATGTACTCGGAATTGCTAACTTGCCTTTGTACCTTTTACCATCATGTTTTATTTTATAATATTCAAGTTTCACTGCACTAAGTTTTTAAAGAAATTTGAGCGTTTTTGATATATCTTGATACTGTGGTTCATTTATTAAGGTTAAGAAAAGTGTTACCGTAGTTTTGCACTACTAGATTTGATTGAACAGAAACGGATAATGCATTTTTTAAATCTATAATAACTACACTAAACATATCGCAAAGGGATCCATATACTAATTCCGAATTAAATTCAAACATAATTTTTTTTTTCTAAAGGCAAGTTAGTTTTATAAGTCCTATATCAAAGATTTATATTATTATGTAATATGATACTGTTATATTAAGGGCTGTAAGTGTTATTTTTTTAACCTGTAATATTTTACTGAGGTGTTGATATTACTGTATAATAATATACCCAAATTGGTATGTTTATTTTTGTATAAGCATATCTACACTCGTTAGATTAATAAGTTTTATGGGTTTCTTGCTTATTGTTATTTAGCTAGGCTGTGGACTAAGCGTGTATTTCCAAATAGCGGCCGGCAATAGCTCTGGTGGAAAGAAGAAACGTGTCACAGAGCGACCTCTCGGGGCAAGATGCGAAGTGAAAATTAGATCCTATATTAATTTTCGATCGTATATTCATTTTATACTAGCATATAAATCTGTATAAAGCATAATGATAGATGTACAAATGGGCATTTGCTTCATTAGTTTTAATACATCAAATATTTTTCTAATATGTTTTTTTTAATCTTTGGTATTTGATATTGTTCCTAATATGGAGTGTACTTAAGTAACATACATGTCCATTAGAGTGCCATTTGTATCCATAAAATTGTAACATCGAATAAAGACTGAGTGAAATAAGTGCAAAAACATTTGAAGGTCTCTCTTTCAAAAGTAATTCGTCACAATGTCGTAGACCTATTTTGACAGCTGGAGCAACGAATTATTTCCAAAACATTCGTACTAGAAAATAATCATTGTCCTCGGGAGATATTTTATACTATTAAGCGGTGACGATCAAGCGTAGGTACA
The DNA here is from genome assembly GCA_013186455.1 of Papilio dardanus tibullus. NCBI lineage: Eukaryota > Metazoa > Arthropoda > Insecta > Lepidoptera > Papilionidae > Papilio > Papilio dardanus. Next base: position 5,692 of record QDHC01005874.1, on the reverse strand, counting down.
ACTGTATTCGCCGAAATAGCGAAGCGACTGTTGCTCATAGACATCTGCAATTGCAGATGTGTTGTCTTACCCTTAATTGACGGAAGAGGAGACGAAAAGAAAGAGGATATTTCCTCTTCCTATGTGTCCCCTCCTCCACCATATCTTCTTTATCTTTCCATAATTTCCTTGTAAGAAAATGATGGGTAGGGAAAGCGAACTAAAATTAGGCCCCTGGCACCGCACTCATCACAAGAAAAACGCGGAAGTGCTTCCATTTCACGCCTGTCTTCTATGGTCGTAGCATTCATGCAGAAGATGTTATTGCGGGCTCTACCACTGTCAAAAGCCTTGTTTTGGGCGATGTTTTGGAAACCTTCGCACTGCCGGAACCGAATCATCAACAGCAATACCACCCTATACTAAATTAATTAAATATATTTTAAAGTCTTTAGTAGTAAATGGTAGAACTGCTTTCTTATCGTGTACCATTTTACATACCTATATAAACAAAACCCGTTTATTATTTTGTCTCGTTGTCAAAGAAGGCCTTCTTTTGTTATTATAAAATATTAAGCCAAAAATGTCATTGGTATATGTACTTTACATTCCTTAAAATCCTCTGTGATATTGATTTTGAATAAGCATTTCAGTGTGGGTAGTTATAACTTCAATAAATGTCTTTTATTAATATTTCACTCCTTTTCAAACAGATAACTTTTTGAAGATAATGTTTTAAAACTAATGTTATTAGATTACAATGATTCAACGATTTTGTGTGAATATAAATTTGCCTAAAACTTTTTTGTAATGTTTACATTATTGTATTGTACTGCTGGGCTCGAATCCAGCGCTTAACTGGCGTAATGTATAATATTTTGTAATTTTACTGTATTCATAGTGTTTTATTTCGGTTTGTACGAGGCTAACAGCTAAAAATTATTGCTTATAATTGTAAATAAAATTTTTGATATACATTGTTATCGATTTAAGGCAAAATGTTATCGAAATTGTTGGTCATACGAATGTATATCCTGCCATAATTATAAGTAATTTAAAGTAGTAATGTATTCAAAACACTAAATTAAAATAATTCACGACGAAGGGAGTAAGCGCAGGTGTGCGATTTCACGCGTTAAATATGTAGTCACCAAGTAGGTACAAAGACATTAAGGACAGAGAAATTAAAAATGGCTTGTAATTAAACGATAACCAAAAATAATAAATTTGATCTCCAAAATAAATATTTATTATCAGCAAAAAAAAGTAAATCATCACCTAAATTCGATCCACAATTTATATAAAAACTACCACCAAAATATTTGTAGTCTTTCAATCAAAATAGAAAAATTACCACCAAAAAAATCATTTTGCCATCAAAAATAATAAAGTTGCACCTAATTTATAACCTCAATTTAATGCAAAA
>QDHC01005873.1:2942-13904 GCA_013186455.1 Papilio dardanus tibullus | reverse complement strand
TTAGAAATTGAGGGTACTTCTATATTTAGTTTGGACGCTTTGTTTGTATATTCAAATTTCTATACACAGAGCTAATATAAATGTTGTTTGGAAAGCACATCATTAAATTAAGTATCGTTTATCAAAGACCAGCTTTTACCAGAGACATCGTCCGAGCGAAATAAAAAAAATGGTTATTCTATCACTACGGCTTTATTAGTTCGATGTCACGCAAAAAACGGACTTATACCGAAGCAACACGTCTGGATTTTTCGCGAACTCGGTGTAATTATGCCATAGGGTTCGTCCAGATTAGTCTGGACGAACACTAACCCTATGGGAACACTAACCCTATATACTTAAATGACGAAAGATAGCATGAGCATAAAGCCTTGTTCACCAAGATAGTATTTTAGTCGAGCAGCAAGTAGCATTTATCCGAACAAAGGATTTACTATTGTTCGGAATCGTTTAAGCCTAAATCTACGGACTAGGATAGTAATTTAGTAACTAAACGTGTCCGAACAGCAACTTTTTAGTAAAGTAGATTAGTAAATGTGCTACTTGCTACTCGACTAAAATACTATCCTGGTGCATATAAGGCTTAACAGTGCGTTTACATTGCCGAAATACTTACAAAATTATACCACATTTCAAATGTTTTTCTATGTACTTTATTAGTGGATTCAGGGTAACTGCATAATGTTAACTTACTGAGCTTTGCAAAGCATTTAGACAAGATCTTAACCAATGTTATAATCTACCAACTTGACTTTAAGACCAGTTTGTCTTTATTACCAACATAAAAAAACAGGACCAAAAGGACATGTAGAATATTACTGCTGCACTAGGGACAGTCAAAATCGAGTTATTAACATGTCAGCCGGGTAAACATATTCCCCCTTATTCCGAAAAAATGTATAAATTACAGGACCAATAAGTCGTCGATCATACGAAATTGCAGGACACTCGGAACTAAATAAGATAGACCAGAGGCTTCATTGGACCAAATTATGTATCATAAGTATTACCAGGATCAAGGATGTTCTGTATTTTGGAATAAATTTTATAATTGCACCAAACGTTAAAAGTACAACAGTAATAATGCTGTTTCTCGTTTCGGAATAAAGCGGATTGTCGTTCGACTCATCATATTTGAAGAGGATTTTCGGCAGTAAAAGCCTGCGTTATAACAGGTAAGTATTGTATGTTTAGCCGTCTTGACACGAGGTCAGGTAAGTATAATTCACAAGTACTACACATCTATATTGTGGTGGCGAGTGTATTGCTATAACATAATCATGCCTGTAACCCGGTGAGGTAGATAGCGAACTTATAATAAGCACGACTAGAACACATACCTTTTTTCGTATGCATTTTATGATAGTCAAAAAAATTTTTTTTCAAGAAATCGGGACAATGGGTAAATAAAAAAGGGCAATCAGCATATTATATCGTTGGGGAGACGCCGTGGAGCCGGACCTGCTTCAGCTAAAAGCTAACAATTGGCAGGAGACCGCTCAGGATAGGCGACGATGGCGCTCTCTTGTGTTGGAGGCCAAGACCCACTTTGGGTCGTTGTGCCAGCGGAGTAAGTAATCAGCATATTGGAAGACGTCCCATTTATCCCTGTTATGTAATAATTAATTTTGCTTACAAGTTATTATTTCTCGTACACAAAACGTAGGTGTATATGACATTAAAAAAACCTTGAGTTGTTGATTGTTTGTTGTTCTGATTCACACGTTTTAACAATGACAATGTGAATTCTTGTATTTACGACTACATACAAACAAATGATACGAATTTAACGGAATTTATCGTAAAAAAAATAGTAAAGACATTAACTGCTAGTTTAGAGTTAAATTGCCGTTAGAGGAGGAAATAAATGGACACTAAGGAACGATAAAACAAACGCAACACGCAGAATTAAATTAACTATAGAGGTCCGTTAATCGGCTCTGGAGATACATTTTAAAAAACTTCCATGGATCTAAATACCCATTTATAATATTAGTACTTTAGTTTGATGAATGTTTCTTCGAAGGTATGTTCAGAACCGGCTAAACGGATTTTGATAAAATTTGCCACAGCCGTACATCTTGTCTGGAAGACCACTAGGCTACTTACTATTTTTTTAAATCCGCACGGTCAAAAGCTAGTTAAATATAGGAGCTGTAAATGATTTTCTAGGTAGTCTGCATGACTTGTTACTTGTAGGTAATTCACGTATGGTTTACCGTAACTTCATACGTACTGGGGTGTCCGTTTGGAGTTTGCTGTGCCGTGGGCCCCGCTGGACGCGTTCTAACGAATTTCTTCATTCCCAGATACAAAAAACAATCTCCTACAAAACACTATAATCACAGAACACTTAGAAATCCTTTAAAGTCTTAAAATATTAAACAATCATCACTAATATTCAATTCTGAAAACTTTATTTTTCGCTCATATTTATACTTATTTAATTATTAAGACATTTTTTAATTGCTCGAAAAACTTTAATTTATTTATCAATACTAATTTTTTATCACTGAAATGCTCATTATAGTGTAATTACCGCATTGCAATAATAGCAATCGTAAATATACACAGCACGACAAACGTCTTACCACGTGAGCATTCGCGCCGCAACTGAATTAGCGGTGCGCGGGACAGGGGGCGGGAGCTGCGCGGGCGCAGAAATGGCGCGAAACAGTTACCTGCGGTTGTATTTCTGCTCCACTTGCGCCTTTTAGCTTTATTTCTACACAGCCTAATTATCAAAGCTTAAATATTAATTTCTTTAACCTCGAACAGATCTTAGAATCTTTGTATCTGCTTTTGCCACAAAGATATTTTCAAAGAGTACCCTTCCATCTTTAAAGGAAATTGCATTTTGCTTCTTCGTATTAGAAAAAAAAATCTAGGACTTAAAAAGAAATGTATTCAAGATTAATATTAATTTGGGTAATTATGTAGTCTATGTATACTTCGATAGCTTGAAAGTGTATTATATAAGTTTTAAGTTAAAAATAAGAAGAAAGGTTTAAAAATGATACATCGCCAACAACAATTAAAAGTGTAATTAAAATTTAACATAAAAAACAACAAACAAACGTAAAAGAATTAAAATTAAAATGTAATAAGTTTCCACCATGGAGGTTTCTTTCTTGCCGGCCAGTGTTCCGGCCGCAACATCCTCCCCGGGGTTGAAGAAGTTTTTCAACTGATGGGCAAGGGACAGATATTGTTATACGCCCTTTGAATTATGCCCTTTTTGGTTCTGATGTCGGCCACCCTGTTCACATTGTCGGGCCCTGGATGTACATTCACAATCCTGCCTAGTAGCCACAGTAGAGGAGGCTGGCCTTTGTTCCGGATCAGCACCAGTGCGCCCACCTTTAGGCTGTCACCAGCGGTGTTCCACCTGGTTCTCTGTTGGAGCATGGTGACATAATCCTGCGCGAAGCGGCTCCAAAAATGTTGTTTCAGTGCCTCGATCCGTTCGAAGCGTCTTAGGCGGTTTAAATTTAGTTTCAAGATTGGAGGCTGAGGAACTGTTAGTAAAGTTCGTCCAATTAGGAAGTGGGCGGGTGTTAAACAGGAAAGATCTGACGGATCTGATGAAAGGGGGGTAAGGGGCCGGGAATTGAGAATGGCTTCTATCTGGATCAAGCACCTGCTTGACATTTGATGATTTTTTTTTGATTTGATTTTTTTGATGTCCACCTGGACATCTCTTCATATGTAAGATGGGTCATGGATAGTATTCGTCTGAGATGATGTTTGACCGATTTGACGGCCGATTCCCACAATCCACCGAAATGTGGACTATATGGCGGGATGAATTTAAAATCTATACCTTGATTGGATGTTTCGGTTTGTATTTCATTTGAATATTTTTGAAAGAAAACGTAAATATCGTTACTAGCCCCGACAAAAGTCGATCCATTGTCTGAGGATATGGTCTGTGGCTTTCCACGGCGACTAATAAATCGGTAAAGAGCTGCTAGAAAAGCTTCCTTAGTAAGATCCGTGACGAGCTCAAGATGTAAAGCCTTTACTGCGAAACACACGAACACACATATATATGATTTTATAAGTCTGCTACCTTTGCCCTTACGATCAGCTATCAGCACTGGCCCGGCATAGTCGATACCGGTGTGTAGGAAGGGAAACTCTAGGTGCGTTCTGTCTGTAGGTAAATCACCCATTATTGGTTGGATTGACTTTTGTTTAAATCTAGAGCAACGTACGCAGCCATGAACTATACGTCTTGACAGGTCCCTCCCCCCCAATGGCCAGTACGACTGTCTGATGTGTGAGAGTAATAGGTTGGGACCTGCATGTAAAAGATCTATGTGGTATTTGTGGAAGATGATGTGTGTAAGATAATGTTTACAGTGTAAAATGATCGGATGCTTGACATCGTAGCTATAATTTGAATTATTAAGGCGCCCACCAACACGTAGAATGTTATCTGAGTCTATGAATGGAGACAATGATAATCTGTTTTTCTTAGGCAATGATTGTCCTGATTTAATTATTTTTAGTTCTTCTGGAAACGATTCTGATTGTGCTACCTTTAGCACCTGAGTTTCTGCATTTTGTAACTCTGATAATGATAAAATACCTTTATTTTTAATTACAGGCTTTTTGACTACAAACTTACCGTCTTTATCTCGTGTAGTACTCTCTGTAAAACTCTTCTCGCAATTTCGTTCTTCCCGAGATAAACAATCCTTGGAAGACACCGATTCTAACTCCCAAAAACGAGTTAATTGAACATTATCGTTCTGTAGAAAATGACAAGTTGAAGTATGATCTGCGTTTCTCTCTGAGTATTTTTGGTCTGTGTTTGTATGTATTACGCCTGATACTAACCAACCTAGTTTAGTTTCTTGCAACTTAGGACGTTTCTTCCCTAAATCTATATAGTTATAGGTTAAGACTTCCCAAAATATTTCTGCCCCAAGTAATATGTCTACTTTTGAGGGAATATTAAAAGAGGGATCTGCTAACATAATCCCCGGTGGGAGTGGTAACTCTTTGATGTCAACATAAGACGACGGCAAAGAGCTAGTTATTTCTGGCAAGACGAAGCAATTAACTTCAATTTTATAGCCACCCGTAGTTGACTGAATGGCTACATCACAAGACTCTGCACTACAGGTACCTTGATTGTTAATACCTACTATAGTGGAGCTAAAATTTCGTTTTGACAAACCTAATTCCTCACAGAGGTTTTGCGTAATGTAGTGGGCAGTGCTACCGCTGTCAAGTAAGACACGAGCGGTGCGAAGTCTTCCCGATATGTCCATCACGTTAACCAACGCTGTGGAAAGCAAGACATGAGATGTTCTAAGATTCTGTACATCTGTAGATAAGGTCAAAGCCACTTGTTGTTCTGTCTGGTTATCTTTATCTTGGTGTAACAAGGAATTGTGTTTGAGTTTGCAATACTTACAATGTGTCAAGTCACATTGGCGATCTATGTGGCCTGGTCTCAAACAGTTTTTACACACTTTGTAGTTACTTATTTTCTGAATACGACTGTTGACATCTAAATCCCTAAAGTCTTGACAACTAAACAAATAATGATTCTGTTTGCACATAGGACAATTAATGTTAAATGCTGAATTAGTTTTAGCAGAGTGGGTGTTAGATGTTGATGTTGATGGTTTGTACTGAGTGTTGTGTTTAGGTGACACTTCTTGCTGAATATTTTCTAGTAAGTCTGCTCTATTAGTTAAGAATGTAATAAATTGTTCAAGCGTAGGGTAACCTTTGATACTATTACGATGTTCCTCTCATTGACGACACGTAATCTGGTCTAATTTTTTTGACATAAAATGAACTACAAGTGTGTCCCAATGGTCAGTTGGTTGCCCTAAACTTGACAGAGCGCGTAAATTCTTATGAGTTATATCTATGATGTTTCGTAAAAATGTACTAGATTCTTTTTGGCCTACTTGTATGTTAAAAAGATTATTAAGATGATTGTTAATTAAAAGTCTCTCGTTATTATAACGATTTTCTAATAAACTCCATGCGATTGCATAGTTATCTGAGCTAACTGCTAAATTCTGAATAATCAAAGATGCACTGCCTTTAAGAGCAGCACGAAGATAATGAAATTTATTGACATCGCTAATTGAAGCGTTTTTATGTATGATTGAATTATATGTGTCTCTAAACTCGAGCCAGTGCTGAAAGTTTCCATTGAAAATGGGCAAATTAATTTTAGGTAGCCTTACGAAATCATAGGGAGAATCTCCAGCCGTCACAGAATTACATGTCCGCACCGCGTGCTCGCCGCGCGCCTTGTACGCTGCGCTTAGCATTGTTTTTGCTTTAGCCACGACTGGATAATATCTGTTTTCGAATAGCTCCCGCTCCATGTAAACCACATCCTCTTTTTCCTCAGACAATGACTCGTACTCCGTCTGTAAATTGTCAAATTCTGTATATAACTGTTCTAATTTTGACAATCTAATTTCTAATTCTTGTAACTGATGGTCGGCTAAGGATTTTATATCTTGTATATCGTTAAAGTACGTTAAAAAATTTGTTAATTTGGCCTTTATAGAGCCGCGAGATTTTACTATTTTCTTTAACTCGCTCATGGTATAATTAAGTATAAATTCTTATTAAATAAAGATTTAGAGAAAAAAGACAAACCAAAAACGCTATTAAGTGATCGTAAGAGGTCAGGACATTTGAAGAGCCCCCACCGGTGATCCAAGATAGTAGCGAAGATGAAAAAAAAGAAAAAAATTGGAACGAACTTACTGATGAGCTGCCAATTCTTTATTGTATTTTCTGTAATTATATGCCTTAAGAGGGTTGAAGGACCATTTTGTATACTTCGATAGCTTGAAAGTGTATTATATAAGTTTTAAGTTAAAAATAAGAAGAAAGGTTTAAAAATGATACATCGTCAACAACAATTAAAAGTGTAATTAAAATTTAACATAAAAAACAACAAACAAACGTAAAAGAATTAAAATTAAAATGTAATAAGTTTCCACCATGGAGGTTTCTTTCTTGCCGGCCAGTGTTCCGGCCGCAACAGTCTATACTAATATTATAAAGAGAGATACGTTGTATTTTGGTATGTATTGAAATAACTCAAGAACTACTGGGCCGATTTCAAAAAATCTTTCACCATTAGATAGCTACATTAACCCCGAGTAACATAGGCTATATTTTTTAGTTCCATGCGGACGAAGTCGCGCACAACAGCTAGTTATAAATAAATACAGATTGGTGGATTAAAAATAAATCACAATGACCACATTAAACATTTATTAAGACTGCTAGAGCCTCGTTAACCTGAACAAACCATACACGACTATACTCCCAGCCCGCATCTTTTCATACAAATACATACAATTAAAATTGAATTATATAAGTATATCATTACTACACATTTAAAGCTTTTTAAATAAATTGCAATGAAAACAAAAACATATTAAAATTCTTGAATGACTAACTTATGTTAGAAAAATATCTAGTTTTTAGTACTGCCTATTCAGAGTGCGAGCTTGGGATATTCTTTGCATCAAATTAAGATTCAAAGATTCTATATACAAATCTAACCGTAACCCCAAATCCGCATGAGCGGTTTATTAAGGCGAGTTATAAAAAAAAGCAAAACAAATGCATTTCAAACAAGGGCGGATCCAGCTTTGGCGCCAAGAGGGGGTCAGATAATTGCGACCAACTTATAATTTAATACACATACATATTGCATCTAAGAGAGGGGTTCATGTGGGTCATAACCCCCATTAACCCCTCCTGGATCCGTTGATTTTTATGTCTTTTCATACGGCGGTGTTTTTATCGCGGAGTGTTACATTTCGAGCGCTGGGAGAAGGGAGCAAGAGTGATTTTAAACCATTCTATGAGAGAGTTAAAAAACCGCTCATCTGAATGAATTTAGTTTCCACTGGAAAAAAATACTTATTTGAAAAATAGACAATAATATGTTTATTTAGTCAGTAGAAACGTATAATTGATTTAAAAGGAATGTTTACATCGAGTTTTTTTTTAAAGCAGTCATGGAAAATTGTGTATGGAACCAGGGCCCCCGCTACCATATATGCAGTGTGCAATGCACGCGGGCGCCGTCCTTAAGGGGCGCCAAAGCGAAAGGTCCAAAAAAAATTAAAACACAACTTCAGTTCTTTGCTTTATTTCAAGCACCTACCTACTATAAAAAAAATAATTAAAAATGCTTAAGAGCCAAAATCCTTTTTTGCACATAGGCGCCAGTAGCTCTTATGAGGGCCCTGTATGGAATAACGCGGTTTATCTACTTTACTATATCATAACAGCGTAAATAAAATATTATAAATATATATTGTCCAATCACAAGGATGTATACGAAATCATCCACCTACAAAAATAACTAAAATACAACCAAAACAAATTTTCTTAGACGTCATAACTGATTTATTCATTAATTTGAAATCTTTGCTACACATTTATAATATTGAATAATACGGTCATATCAATTATATTAAAAGGTAATAAATAGATATATGGTCGAATACTGAAACATCATTTATATATAAAAGCTTATTTTATACTATTTAATGCGGCTAAAACGCACGTATATTGTTCCGGGAACGGTACCGACTAGTTTCGGACTCTTCGGGAGTTCTTCAGGGCGAGTGCTGGTACTAAACAGACATAACATCGACTACAATGCTTGCGGCTTGACAGGGCAGGGGGCGCAGGGGGCGCGGGGGGCGCTGCGTGCGCCGGTGACGAACTTAATGCGTTATTGTTGGTGTTTATATTAAGCTTCTTTTATGATAAAACCGCGCCTAAACTCCAAATTCCATACATTTTTGACATCTGCCAGATTGTAATTTACTTAAGGCGTTTCAGTATTCGACCGGTAGGAGGCTAAAGTCTTTAGAAGAATTATTTTTTTTTGGAAAATAGAATCTACTTAAAACTACAATACAATGTACATCCATTTTACGAAAAAAAATTATCAAAAATTATGAGGGTAATATTTAAAAGTATTTACACGTAGGGAAAAGTACAGTCGGGGTAAAAACATTCGTTGATATTAAAATTACATAAAACCAACGACATGGGAGTCGTATCGAGTCGTAATCAACGACTAGCGGTCTAATCCTAGGGCTACATGTGAACGAGTTCGCGATGAAAATGGACTTTGCTTCGCCGTAAGGCCGTTTTTTGCGTGACATCGGTCTAATGAAACCGTAGGGTAAAAAAAACATTAAAATATATTTTTGTCTCGAAAGTTTTTTGCCTCGACTGTACATTGAGCATTCCAACTACACGGTTATTTTTTATTTACCAAAAAAAATTTGAAGTTACTGACCATATTATTTAAATAAGAAAAAAAACGAAAAATTAACGTCGAACAAATATTCAAAAAAACAAACAACTTTTTGGTCTATTGCAATGAATATGACGTATTTTTCCTGATTCTGAATTGTTACTAACTTTATCATAGTTGAGTAAAATGAATTCCAGACATTTTTTTTTATGTCAAGAATTCTTTTTACTAGATTTTTTTGTAATTAAAAAATAACCGTAAATAAATATTTATATGTCAAAGACCATAAGAAAGGCGGAAGAGATTCGAAACTACATTTATAACGAGTTTTTAACCACAAGTTAACCTAACACATACAATGCTGTCTGAGGGTCGCCGGAATGTATACTAATCACATAATATTGCTACGATGCCATTATGTAGCANCTAAACTCCAAATTCCATAAATTTTTGACTTCTGCTAGATTGTAACTTACTTCAAGCGTTTCAGTATTCGACCGGTAGGAGGCTAAAGTCTTTAGAAGAATTAATTTATTTGGAAAATAGAATCTACTTAAAACTACAATACAATGTACATCCATTTTACGAAAAAAAATATCAAAAATTATGAGGGTAATATTTTAAAGTATTTACACGGAGGGAAAAGTACAGTCGGGGTAAAAACATTCGTTGATATTAAAATTACATAAAACCAACGACATGGGAGTCGTAATCAACGACTAGCGGTCTAACCCTAGGGCTACATTAGACCGAGTTCGCGATGAAAATGGAGACTTTGCTTCGCCGTAAGGCCGTTTTTTGCGTGACATCAGTTTAATGAAATCGTAGGGTAAAAAAAAACATTAAAATATTATTTTTTGTCACGAAAGATTTTTGCCTCGACTGTACATTGAGCATTCCAACTACACGGTTATTTTTTATTTACCAAAAAAAATATGAAGTTACTGATCATATTATTTAAATAAGAAAAAAAAACGAAATAATCGAAAAAATATTCAAAAAAATAAACAACTTTTTGGTCTATTGACTATGAATATCAATGAATATGACTTATTTTTCCTGATTCTGAATTGTTACTAACTTTATCATAGTTGAGTAAAATGAATTCCCGACATATTATTTTATGTCAAGAATTCTTTTTACTAGATTTTTTTGTAAATAAAAAAATAACCGTAAATAAATATTTATATGTCAAAGACGATAAGAAAGGCGGAAGAGATTCGAAACTACATTTATAACGAGTTTTTAACCACAAGTTAACCTAATACATACAATGCTGTTTGAGGGTCGCCGGAATGTATGCTAATCACATAATATTGCTACGATGCCATTATGTAGCAATAGTTTGGCAACAGTTTATAATGCTACGAGACTGCTGCGCTACGAGACTGTTGGGCTACGAGACTGTTGGGCTACGAGACTGTTGGGCTACGATGCTGTTGGCCTACGAGGCTGCTGTGCTACGAGACTGCTGTGCTACGAGACCGCTGCGCACATTTATTGCGTAAGAGTGCTTGAGATAGGGCCGAATGTATAGGATTGTGCGACAAAGGGGAGCGCAGATGCAAGTGCCATATAAATGACAGTATAAACATGTTAGAGGACGCAGCGCTGCGAGATCACACGACGAGCTTCGTGTTGTGAGGAGCACTCTACTCCGGCAAGTCGTCGGGCTCGTC